>JAVQJL010096987.1:0-21827 GCA_036024295.1 Nannoperca obscura
CTATATATATCTATCTATATCTATCTATATCTATCTATATCTATATCTATATATATATCTATCTATATCTATATCTATATATATATCTATCTATATCTATCTATATATATATATCTATATATATATATATCTATAGATATATAGATATATATCTATATATATATATAGATATATATAGATATATATATATATGAGAAGAGATTAAATACTGTACACATGGATATGAGCGCTGAGGCTAATGCATGCACACACCCTGAAACATGCACCACAACAGAGACATGATGGAGATGCTGGTACATTTCGATGAGTCTGTGGTATCAGGACTCCACCAGAGGGCAGTGTTTACAAATGTATAGAAGCACCACTTGTTTTCACAGTACACCTGTTCTCCCAGTGTCTCTGTGCATTCACCAGCACATGAGGTTAATCTCTGTAGTCACTGCACACAGTCCAAAACACTACTGCAATCTAGTGCTTGGATAGAGGCTGCCTTTGTGCAGCTTTATAATGTTCCGACTGCCTGTCCACCCATTTCATTGCACAGAACAGGTGATCCAAGCTGCAGGTGTTCCTGTGTTATCTGCACAATTGTCCTGACTTCATTCCTGCTGTCATTAAAAGTCCTCTTCCTTCTGCGCAGATACACCGGCCACTATTTCATCACCACGCTGTTGTACTCCTTCTTCCTGGGCTGTTTTGGGGTGGACCGTTTCTGCCTGGGCCACACGGGCACTGCTGTCGGGAAGCTGCTCACCCTGGGAGGCCTGGGAATCTGGTGGTTTGTGGATTTGATCCTGCTCATCACTGGAGGCCTGATGCCCAGCGATTATAGCAACTGGTGCACCTACTACTGAGGCTGACAGGAGTGCGGCCGAAGACATTATCAGTTAAATATTGAAAAACTCTGGGGAACTCGCCTCTGTCTGCCAGGGTTCTGAAGTTCTGGGCTGGCTTGTTCTAAGGGGATTTATAGCTCTGCTGTGCAAAGTGGAGTCCAGGGACCTCCTGAGGACCCCTTCAGGGGCCCCAGGGCTCCCAAGAAATGGAATCATTACATTTAATTCAACGTTTTTCTGCTTGAAATTTCCCACTTTGAGCACACGAAAGAAAGGCTCGGCTTCCACTAGAGAGACGATGATGTGAGACAGTACTACTTTTCAGTACTCAATTGTCAACCTGGGTCACTTTTCACACCTGTAGTTCAGTTTATATGGTTCGGACAAAGGAAATATATGTTGCCGCGGTTACCAAATAATTTGCATAAATATCTACATGGCTTATAAAACAGCTTCCTTACAGTTGACTATCAGTGGATGGATTTAATGGTAGTTTAGCTCTTGAATTATATCATAATATATATCATATCATGTCATATAGTCCGGTGGCTGTCACACCGCAAACTAACAGCACCAGCATACCAACACCGCCTCTGTATGTGCTTCATTTGCAATGTGAAAGCAAAACACTTTTAGCAGGAATACAAACACACCATTCTTCTCCCTTTCTACTTGTTCGTTGTTGTATTTATGATACTCTGTCCAGCTTCAGTCTATACTAGTATTAGTCAGTAGTTTGTCTTCACGATCATCAACAAGTTATGTGTCCGTCCATGTGACTTTATTCTGACAGCAAAAAGCCAGTGTGAATACGAACCGGACCAGAACTAAAAGGACCAAGTGAAGTGAACCACAGGTGTGAACCTGAGCTGACGTCCTTAATTAGCCCTCGTGCTGGAAAGTTTGAGGATTTGGCATACAAATGAAAACAAATACAATTCAGTCTTGATAAATGTTCTGTGGCTACAGTCCCACTCCTAATTTCACGTATTCTTGTGAGCGATACAGCCAGGTCACACAATATTGCATATCTTCCAAGAATCCTCTATTCCAGTTAAACTCTGAGCAACGATCTGTAGAAATATTCTGCAATGTCCTGAGGGCCCCATCCTACACAGAGTTCCAGCCTTCCTTCTTCAGATGACCAAACAGCCAGCTGTAACCCTTAACTGTGCTCCTCCACTGGAGACGTTGTGTATTTCCTCTGCTGCTTTAACACGTTCCAGCTGCACTCACATTGATTAACATTACAGCCTCAAGTCGAAACGCAAAACTGGAGACGGACAGTGTTCACACGCAGGAAGTCACGCAGACCAGGTGATGATTAAGTGGTTTCCAGTTCGGACTGTTTGGAGATGGGGAAAAGCTGCTCCTGTGCTCCTTTTTGTATTCATGTGCAGAGTCTGACCCTGTTAAAATGTCTCGCTCTAAAACAAATTTTGATCGTCATTGACTTTCTCCAGCGAAACTCAGGTCTCGCATTAAATATTCAAATCTTCCACTTTGTAAATCTCTCATCTTTACCTGAACTGAAGGTTTATGTGCTCTTTCGTGGAGGCAGCAGATTTCATTACCTTAGGATCCATAAAACTCTTTCAGGTCATCAAAAGCTGAAGACGTGATCGTCAGCGTGCCGGCCCGTCTCATTCAGCAGCAGTGGCAGTATGCCTTCAGCAGGCAATATATTTTCAGCTGGCTAAACAACTTTCGTAGGGGGAAGAATTAAGACGCTGCTTTACATACTGCAATTCTCACAATATGGCAATTCATATACTGCCTTACACACCTGTCAAAACTACACAAGATCTTTGCTTTAATATTAATGTAATTCTAATGCAGATTTGCCCTCTATTAGTATAAAACGGTCCAGGCCTCTGTGAAAGCTGTAATGTTCTGGAGTCTCTTGGTGTGTAAGATACTGTATATATGATACTGATCCGCCCAGCAGAAGCTTCACTTGGGAAGTGGTTTATAATCTTTAACTTGAAACCTCTATTTATTTGTTTGTTTAGTCAGAAAAGACACGTTTCTGCAGTCTTATGTCGATTTGACAGTGTTTCCTTTTCAAATGATCTCGGTTGGCTTGTTTCTCCCAAAATAAAATAAAAAAATGTAAACAGGAAAACGTGCCATTAGAGATGAAACTGAGCAGTCGGGGTACTGTCGGGGCCTGTGTTAAACTTTTTTAATGAAGCTACATGTGCTCCTGGAATACCAAATTCCCTCTATTGTGCTGGTGAGAAGGAATCCAAAGTGTCTCCTGCTGTATTTATCACTGTTCACAGTTGTTATGACTCAATAAAAAGTATCTGGTACAGTGCGTTCTCTTAGTTCTCGAATTAGATAATGAGCCCAGGTTGGCGCAGGGTAGAATGTCAATGAAAGAGGTTCTTGTCTTTACTCAGTGCTGTAAGCTATTGACTCGGGTTACAAGATTATATTGATTGAGTTTCCTCCGGTGATGCAGCACATGATCGACATTTTGAATAGCAGTGAAAAACTTTGACAAAACTGAATACATTTGAAAAGAAACAAAAGTGTCCTGCTTTAAAGTTAGACTGTTAGAGAGAAGAAGTAACATTCTTCCTCTTACAAATGAAAAGTACAAACGAGTAACAAAAATGCACCCTTCCAGACAAGCATGTTGCAGATACAACATCCTATCGTGCTCTGTCTGCAACACGCATCACATGATGGCTGGTTTCCAACAGACAAAACAAAATGGTACCACATCTGTGGCTAGAGGAAATGTTATTTAGCTTTTAGCCTACCTCACAAATCAGCATGTAGCTCCATTGTTGCCATTATTCCATTGGTTACGTGTTCCTTCATTACAATGAACACACACACTAGTTTATTTTGACTCAATCCCACACACACCATCCTGCTGCCAGAGATACTAAGTATAGCATCAAGTGTGTATTAATCCTCAGCTGAAAATAGTCCCCAACAAATCCACTATTTACTAGGGGTGGGCGGATCGATCCAAATATCGATAATATCGATACCAACATTGGTATCTGTATCGGATCGATACTAGCGTGATGGGATCGATACTTTAATTTCAGTATTTCTCCTCTACATTCAGTACTTGTTACCGTTTCATCAAAGCATTTCTGAGTGCAAACGTTGCTGCTTTGAAATCGTTCACGCAGGCTTTGCTGTCCTGGGTGTTAACATGCACATGATTAACTAGTTAACAGTGGAAGTCACAAAAATCATTTAGTGGTCATAAAAATGTTTTACCTCATAAATCATGGTTTTATAAGTAAAAAGTATCGGTATTGGTATCGGCAATACTGGCCCTGTATTTACTTAGTATCGGATCGATACCAAATTTGGTAGTATCGCACACCACTACTATTTACTGCTTGTTCACATTCAAAATGACAGAAATAGTTGTGTAACAACTGAAAAAGAGCGGAGAGTGAAGTTAAAACCCTTCACGTCTGTCTCACGTGGCCATTCACAGCGGGAAGTGGATGTGAATGTCAGCTCGTCAGTTTCAGAAATGGTCGAACCAGCTCCACCTAAACCACCATCTTTTATTTACTGTTGTATGCTTGCCACACATTGTTAGTTTTGGTCTTTAAACTTGTGATTTGTCATTAAAAATATCACCAGGGACACGATGACACATGATCTGATACTAACGTTATACCAGTTTGCAAAGCTTCTTGTTTCATTTGTCCAATGCAAAATATCAATTGGTATCTGAGTGTAAATAATGACAGTCGCAACCAATTCAGTTCAGTTTCATGTATATAGCGCCATATCATAACAAAGTTATCTCATCAATCAGTCACTACTAAGACACTTTAAGTTGGTTTATTCCACAGACTGTAAATAAAGATGGACGACTTCCACTGTACAAAAATGAAGTCAAAATATCCTGCATACAGAAGCTGCCATCTTGCACTGGTGACATCATTGGGAGCCTTGATCTGAATCGCAGTATCAAGGTCGGGACCTTGATACTCCCAATCCAATCGCGAACACACCGAAAGCCACGCCCCCTTTTTATAGCATCAAATAACTAAAATCAAACTTCAGAAAAATTGACACTTAAACAAACCCTTGTTGACCCTTGCGTGATAAGAGCTACCTAAACTGACAGAATATTTTTATTTGACATGTATGAATATGTATGTATATCTTTGAGAACCCTGAAAGGCGCTTTACATGCATATATTATTTCTTAGACTTTTCAGTTTGGCCCATGTCCCATCTGCTAACATGGAGGAGGCGGGATTTATGACCTATACTGCATCCAGCCACCAGGGGGCGATCCAGATGATTAGGCTTCACTTTTGGGGAGCTGTCATGGCGTCCATCTTTATATACAGTCTACGGTCCTTTATCCTTAAATTTTTCTCAACTGTTTATTACATCCATGTACACAGTTGATATTCAGTAATATCAAAGATTAATGTTACATACTACAGGACAAAACACGCACAACTCCATACCACTATACACACTGAGGATCAATATGTTTACACTGGCCAAATCACAAGTATTCAGTAGTTTGTGTTCAAAAGTTGAATGCCACTTACAGTACAGTAAATGAACATTGTCATATAAAATATAAAAATCCTAATGCCTTCATCTGAAGGAATGTGGTTTAAATGATACAGAAACTAACTTAAAAATGAAATATTTGACTAAACAGACAATGCAAAAGTCATATTCTGTTCGCCTGCTCATGTCTTTCCATTCTGCTGAGAGGTTTGTATGATTCTGTTGACATTTTGACACAACATTTTTTCATTCCAACAGCTGAATCAGGCTCTTTATGCAGGTGTCTGTCCAATATCATCTTCTGTTATTTACTCTTTGCTAACATTTGTGTGATTGAAACCTGCCCACAAACAGAGCGGAACTGGCAGACTTTTAAGGCTATTTTAGGGGAATTGATTATGTTAATGATGAAATCTCACAAATGCAAACCTCCTCATGAACGTGTTATTCGTCTGGCTGAAACAAACGAGTTGAGCCAGTTAAGAGAGATTGGTGAATCTGACTAGGAACATTTGTTCATTCAAACCTCCTTAGAAAAAAGGAAAAGAGGTTCAGGATAAGAATACAAAAATAGTCTTGCATGAGGCCCAATGCCCCTGTAACTCTAGATAATCCACACTACACGTTGTCAGCAGCTTTTATAATACTTCATAGTGAGTGTGGAGATTAGTCTGAGTAATAGATACATTGTCCACAAGCAGGTGCAGAAATGTCATTTTTCAATGGTGTGAGCACCACAAATGGAATTCCATTAACCGCCATTGTATTTTAGTGGAGAAATCTCAGAGATGGATTTCTTAAAACCTGGGAAAATAAAATCACAACTATCTGCATGGAGCCGGCCCTTTAACCACCAGTTTGTGATGTTCATTGCATTTCCATGACTTATGGGTCAAATGTTAGTTCATTTCTTTGGCACACACGCCTGTTTTGTCTAAAGTGTCATTCATTTAATTTATAAAAATAGTTTGTATGGTCATTTAAATGTAGCTAGCCAGTCATGTTACTGGTGTTTGTGAACACTGGGGTGTGTTGCCTCAGTCAGAATACAATGTGTCTTCATGTCATGGGTGTAGAGGTTGTATCTTATTTTTTCCTCTATGATTGTTGAACATTTGTATAAAATGGCAGCTCTAGAAAGAAGCCCTCGCTCATTCATTCCAGGGAAGCAAGGGCAAGTATCTCGCCCTCGTGAAAACAAAATAAACCAAGTAATGCAGGCCACCAGTGGTACGGCATATCAAAGTACATTTCTTCTTTAATAGAGTGCTTCAGGGATGACATATTTTGAGAGGCCAACCCAGAACTTCATCCTGGTCCCCTCGACAAAAACCCACGGTTATTTTTCCATTAGATTTTGGATTATTGCAGAAAATAAAATCTGTGACAAACGAAAGTTTATGATACTTAAACGTTTTGTTCAGCAAGATAATCTTCACAAATGAACATCACTTTTATGATGTTTGAAGCGTAAATGAAATCGCCAGAACTAAAAAGCTGATGTTAGGCTATAAACCAACTCCACCACGGTCACATGACTTCTACGTCACCACCACTAAACTTCCAACATGTTACCTCTTCTACAAAAGTTTGAGTTTGAATAGTTTGCAAAAGTGCAAGTATAACGAGGGTGTAAAGGCGGACGAGTGAGAAGATGAGTTTCTGTGTTCTGCATGATGGCGTTTAATGTCCCTGACAACCTCTGTAGTCTCATTTAGCCTTTTGTAAGTCACGTAAAAGCCTGAAAATTCAGGAGTGGGGTCTTTACTGACGTGTTTTATATTGTAGATCAAAACGTGAAAATCTCTTCAACTTGTGTGAAACCCACTGACTTTGAGACGAGAGAACAGAAAGTGCAAAAATGCAAACTCACTTCTAGTTTTGGGAAACATTCCTGCAGCATTCTATAGCAGACATTTATTGTCAGTGGTATAAGTCAGTCTCTTCAGGAATAATAGTTAGCGTGACATCCTTATCCTTTCGTCTCACCACCACTGACAGTGTGGTGCCGCTCTGGACGGCTTCGCCAACTTCCTGCATGGTGTGGACAGGCCACCCATTGATGCCAATGATGACGTCATGGTCGATCATGCCAGCGCTGCGGAGAAAATGACGGCATAAATCAGTCACACATAAAACCGTACTATAACGGACCCAACCCTGCTGGTAGATCTAACACACTAAAGAAACCACATTGACCTTTAGACAAGTCTGTTCCTGTGTCGGGTAACTTCCCCCTCAAGAGACACAGTAAACAATGGAAGCGGTGGGGTCATGGATTTAGAATGCACTGCACTGCTTGACATTTACATTTGAGGCATTTACTCTTGCTGATGATCTTAAGCAGAATGATTGACAATACACGCAAGACGATAGAGTAGGATTGAGGATTACATTGTGATTTCAACAGACAATAGTAAGGGGTGCAGGGGAAGTGTAGTGGACAATTCAGCATTGTCATGGTTAATCAACATCTGCTGCTGCACTGGTTGCATGTAGACTGCTGCTGTATCCTGCTTCAGGCTTCAATGTCACAGGAGACGGTGTTGGACTATTAAGAATATAGAGAGTCTGAAGAGTCAGAGAGAGAGAGAGAGAGATCCTGTCTTCACTAAGAGAAAGATGTCAGAGCTTTGCCTGTGGGAAGCACAAGTATAATGAGCAACCGGACCACAGTTCAATCTGCAGCCTTGAGAACTGTGGGGATGCTCTTATTCCACGCCTCGGAAAATATCCAGAGAACTCCAAATGCCAGTTCACAGCACTGCTGTTGCATTTTGTAAAACCTAGTGCCTAAACAAGCTCTCACTGTGCATCATACTGACTAGCTCCAGGTAATGCTTTGTACAAAAACAACTCACTAGTGTGGTTCTTCTTACTTTGAAACTTACACCAGTGGGAAAAATACATTTAATCTTTTAACAATGTAACATCTTTCATGCATTTTAGGTTGACATTGGGGGATACAATTGACATGTGCATGTGTCAATTAGGGTTGTACTCTTGTTTTTTTAAGGCTAATAGTTATGCTGATATGTTTTGGACTGAAAAAAAAGAACAAAAAAATACAAAAACCCACACAGATACATCCCGATATATTCCTGCCAGGGTGGGAAAGTCTCTGCAACAATATATGTGCAGCATAGATGCTGAACGCCAGTGGAAAACCTGATTATTATATATATGTTAAAGATGAAATAGTCCATATTCTATTTATTAACAATGGACCAGGACTATCATCACTAAGAGCAACTGCTTTCACATCACACAGAGAATTAGCGATAGGTTAGCTCATTTGGCAGCCAAACAATTCCACTCTAATTAATCCACTGTACGCTACCTGCCCAGCACCAAATGCTGCACAGACAGTTAGCAACTAGCCGGTAAACATAGTGGAGCATTTAGCAGCATGATATTTTATTCTCAGGATTTGGTGAAGACGAAACAGGGAGAGTGAATATTGGACTTACATTCACCAGGTGGCCAGAACCAGGAACCCAAATACATGCTAATGTTGCTCCGTGTCTGCTGTGTTAACAGGCAAATTTTATGTTCACCATAACAACTTTTTGCAGTGCTGTCAATGCTGTCTTTTCAACCTTTTACATCACCACCAAGTGGCCAACTCCATGTGGAAAATATCAGACTTTAACAGCTAACTGCTACACAGTGCTTGATGAACAATTGCTGCCTGCTGCGCCTGGAAATAAGGTGGATGAGAGCGGTGAGAATGAACCAAAGTTCATGGGCTCTAAAACCAAAACAAGGAGCTGAAAAACACTAAAATGAGATCTGAAGAGAACTGCAGAGTTGGGCGATAATTCTCTAAATATATAAGCACCATCTTTTGCATTACACAGACGTTTGATTCATTGTTAATATAAAAATATTAGTGCAGTTTTAAGATAAGGTGAGGGGCCCAGCTTTACATCTATCAAATAGGGGATCTGATTTATAAGAAAAGCTAATTATCAGTAAATTTCAAGCTGGTATATTTGCCCTTATTGTGAAATAACGAGCTGAATAGGATGGGGTTTAACATCATATAGTAGAAGAGATTATAGCAGGACTCTTACCTGGATGCCGCTGTTCCAGGTATTACCTCATAAATGTAAACCCCAGAACTCACATCGGGAAAATCACCATTACGCTCCTTGAGATCTTGGATCAAACTGGACAAAATGGAGACAAAGATGGATTGGAGAAACTTTGAAACAGTCTAGTCCAACTTAGACAACTCAAATTGTTTCAAAATTGTGTTCAAAAAGACACATGGCAATCTGCAGCCTTGAGAACCATGGAGATGCTCTTATTCCTCGGAAAATATCCACAGAACTCAAATTGCCAGTTCACAGCACTGCTGTTGCATTTTGTAAAACCTAGTGCCTAAACAAGCTCTCACTGTGCATCATACTGACTAGCTCCAGGTAATGGTTTGTACAAAAACAACTCACTAGTGTGGTTCTTCTTACTTTGAAACTTACACCAGTGGGAAGAAAAATACATTTTTAAACTTTATGCAATTGACACATGAAAAATTATTCAGCTATATGATGATGTGGTTGCTGATTTTTGTGGGATGGTGGATTGCAGTTGGCATTAAAGGCATTTTGCATGTTAATCATTATCAGAAATGTATGACATATTACACACCAAATGCATAAACACTTGAAGGTTGAATGGTTTTAATACTTTTGACATTCATTTTTCAAGTGTGAGACATTTTGTTGTATCTTTGAGGTACATACAGGTATAGGTGAGTATTCATTTCAAATCTGATTGATTATCAGTGTGATAAAGTAGCTTGATTTTACATGTATTTAGCAGTAAAAACATCCCATTTGGTTATTTTATCTGGTTATTTAACTGTTTCTTAAATTAATTTTGAGGAAATGTGCTGTTACACAGAATTAATGAATATTGTAATGCACTTCAAATAAGGTGTTTTAAATGGATCTGCGGATGGTCGGCCCATGACTGAAATATCTCAACAACTATTGGATGGATTGCCATGACATTTTGCATATTCATGTTCCCCAGGGTAAGAACCCTAATGACTTTGATGATCCCCTGACTTTTCCCCTAGCGCCACCCTGAGGCTGACATTTGTGGTTTTAACCGAATTGTCTCGACAGCTGAATGCCGAGAACTTTCTCTGTGAACTTTTGTACAGACACTCGTGTCCTCCTCAGAGTGAATTCTAAAATCTTTGGCTTCACTTAGCACCATTGCAGCGGTCAAAATTAAATGTATCTAACGCTTTGGTTTACCTGCAAATCTAATGGCATTTCAATCAGCCTCAACTGCACTTTGAGTTTAGTGCTAGATTAGAAAAGGTTAGCATACTAACACGCTAAATATGATAGTGAACAATACTATTTGTATTGAGATTGTATTATATTGAGATATTGAGATAAAAGGATTTATATTTGTAAAAGCTTCCAGTGGGCCGCACAATGCAGAAGCTAATCCAAACGCTAATTTAAAAGAGTAGATGGCGTGTGAGCCATTTTCAACCCATGAAATGCCAATTTTTATACATTTGATAAGAAATGTCACTAACAGGAGCACTGATGTGTTTCATCACATTACACTCATTTCATTTAGTTTACAGCTCAAAAAACATGTTTAAGTGTGCAGAACCTCTTGAAACGTGGATGTCTTCCTAAAATGAGATTGTCTAATGTTTACTTACAAAGGTGAAAGTTGCAACATCCGGACGCCTATGTATTTCTTTCTTTGTCCTGTATTTCCTAAAAGCAAATGAATGAACATATGAATACATGAATTACTTGAATGAATGAATGAGATCTTATAGAGAATCCCAAAGAATGTGTTTATATTGACAAAACCACCTTTAGATCCTGCTCACCGTTGACTTGTCTGTTGTAGGACTCAGCAAGGAACTGGCGTACTCTGTCCGCAGGGATGGCAAAGGAGATCCCTGCTGCCACTTTCAGAGTATTAATGCCAATCACATCTCCGTCCTGTTTAAGACAGAATGGAAGGAGAGTCATGAGATTAAGGTCTCAAGTGTTTCATTGACTTCATAGCTTTGCCACAAAACAGCAGTGAGAGTATTATGCATCTGCCAATGCACATAACACAGCTCATAGTCTATTAAGTGTTCTTTTTACCTACAACCAAAACCATCACTTATCTGTGTTTTCACAGTGAAAGACTATTCGAAAATGTACCGTCGGTATGGCAAGTGTTTTCCTTTAGAAAGAACTGCATTTTTAGGGAGAGGATGCTGGCAGAGGCAACCTTAATAAATGAATGTACCATCTATATGATTTTATTCCGCAGTAACAATGCAAAAGCCTCTGTAATCTTGTCCTAAAATACTGTGAGGGAGGCTTAATCTTGAACCTGAGGGAGCAGGATGGAGAATTTTGGTATTAAATAAAACAAAATCATGACCTTAGTCCTCGCTGTCATAAATACAACAAGAGAGATCGCCTACATAGCAGAGAGCATAAGAAATATGCAAATGTTATGGTATCATCCCTTTTCATACCACTATAAATCCTCCTACCAAGTTGACAAGCGGTCCACCAGAGTTGCCGTACTGTGAATAAACAGAGCAACAAAAACATTGTCTTACTCATTGTTCAAGTAGAACACAGGCTGTCAAAGATAGATCCAATAAAATGCAGAACCAAGAAAGGAAATGATTTTGTCTGTAATGCTAATGGTGGTCTTACTCACATTAATGATGGCGTCAGTTTGGATGTAGTTCATGTCCGGGTCCTTAAAGCCCAGCTCCAGGCCGTTGCGCTGTGCAGTGCTGATAATGCCCGTGGTGACGGTGTTCTGCAGGGAGAAGGGGCTTCCCACCGCCACCACAAACTCACCGGGACGCAGGTCTGAGGACTGGCCGAGGCGGAGCACAGGGAGTGGACTCTGCAGCGACGCACAGAGACACGACGGCCCACAGAGAAGGATTATAATCAATTTTATGAACTTTTTGTTTAACCCCGTCCATTTAAAGGGGAACTCCACTGATTTTACACACCACAGTCTGTTTCCAGGTGGAGTATTACTGCATATGTGACAAATGTTGTATGAAGCCTTCTGTGTCTCCAGAGGGAGCAGCTTGAAGGCTGGTGAATGTCCTCAAGTGATGTCACCTGAGTCAGTGTCAGTTGGGGCTGAAGACTACAAATGCAGGTGTGGAGTTAGAAAGAAGCTCCTTGAGGCCACATTAGCCACTACTAGCATAACACACCCAAACTTAACACCGAACTGTCTGCAGTTGAGTTGCATAAGGTAACATAAAGCTAATATAAAATCATGTTTAGACAAGGAAGAAAAATGGGTGGAATAATAAAGTTGAAATCTCTGGTCCTGCTGCATCGATTTTGTTTTTTAACTGTCATGTTGTAGGAGTGTAATGCTAAATCAGTACTCTTGGGTGGGGTTAGGGTTACTTCCATCAATTAAATTATTTCTGCCTGCAGCTCTGCCTCTGACAAAATGATAATGGAACTTGTTGCACTTTTAGTTTTTCTCTGAAGTGTTCTAATGTGTCTAACCTGTGAGTCTAACTTATGGTCCTGAATTATTTTCCATCAAGTCTCAAGGACACTTGTGGACCCACTCAAACATTTGGCATCAAAACAAAAGACTCTGGTTATTAACAATTTAGTCAACATTCTAAATAACTAAGTGTCCTTCTTAGTCCTGATTTCTGCTTGTGTTAAATGAGTGAGCACCAATCTGTGATTTTAACATGGGATCTGCTGAGTATATTCCAAACTTAACTAGGCCTTAGCTTGTCTCTGCCTGTCTCCTCTTATTCCAGGTGAAGGCCATTTATCTCTGGGGAGGATTGCAATGCTCAGTCAAATTTATAGACCACATGTCCCAGGGCATGAAGGCTAATCAGAAATTTTCCTTTTAGGCAAGCTTTAGAGCTCCTTCTGCAAGGAATGTAACACAGAGAGACACAGCAGTGTAAATCTGTCACCACTCCCTGCTTGTTTTAAGACAAATCCCTTCAGCTATAGAGCAGTCAAATACAGTGATTTCCTCTGGTTTCCTCCTTGTGATCTTCAGGTATTCTTGTATTCCGATCAGTGCTAAAAATGTTAATCATGTGCTTCATGCTGAGGAGTCTGACTGAAGTGGTCGGGAGTATAGTCCCCTCTACCATACAAAGCAGCTGGATGTGTAAGAGCATGCCTGAGTGAGCAGGGACATGTTTTATTCAGGACAGCACTCGCAAATACACAAAAAAAACCTGCCCGAGGCTTTGAATTTACGAGACATGACCAAATACCACCTCAGAGGAAGTCAGACGACAAATTGACCATGTTAAGGAATAGAGTCTAATTTTGGTGGGCAAAGCACCTTGTTGACTCTCTCCACGGAATATCCACCCCACTTTGTGTGCAGGATTAATACACTTTGATGTCAGCCCCTGATGACAAGCTGTCAGGCCAGAGAAAACACAAGACAGAATTTATTCGAAGGCCCTTTGGGATCTGCGTGCAAACAGTGGTCACTCACATCTGGTTCAATTTTGATGAGCGCGATGTCCATCTTCTGGTCCACGTCCTTGACTGTGGCGTCATACTGCAAACCGCTTTTCAGCTCCACTTTAATCCGCCGTTTGTTGGTGAGCACGTGAGCGTTGGTGACGATCCAGCCGTCCTCCGACACGACAAACCCAGAGCCGCTCGACACGGAGACCTCCTCACTGGAAAATGGCACTCTGGCAAGAGAGAAAGGTGAAAGGGAAGGGTCATTTATGTATCTGGAAACGTGAGGGTTGAAGGTGCGTTCATTTGCTTTCCTCAGTTGGTTTTACCTTTGGAAAAGCTCCAGATGCACCACAGCCGGGACAATCTTATCCACCACATCTGCTATGAAGTTGAACTTGTAGCGCATACTTCCTGGATGTTGGATTCCTTTGAGGACACGGGATAATAATTGACATTTTAGGCCACTAACAATTTCTCTAAAATGTTATGGATTTGAGTTCCTTGGTAGCTGAGGGGTTAGAGTGCATGCTGTGGAGCTGCTGGTTCAATTGTAGTTGGTTACATGTCTTTCCCCCATTTTCTTTTTGTGTTCTTCACTGTCCAAAAAAAAGCAAAGGTGTCCATTATGAATCCAACATGCTATAGTAGAGTACTGTTTTAACATTGCTTGTGTACTGTATTTTTCCCAGTTGTCAGTACACCAGTCCTTACCTCTCCCTGCCTGCTGCTCCCTGCCCTGCAGTAGATCTCATCACACCCACCTCTACACCTGTTCTAATCTCCTAATCAGCTCCCCAGCATATTAACCAGCCACTTTCCCTTAGTTTCACCCCTGATCGTCTGTTGTTTTGCCTGCCTGCCTGCCTGCTTGCTTTCTTTACCCCTTTTACTTTATTTGCCTGTTTAAACTGACCACCTGTTGACGAGCTATGGACACTGTAATCTTTAGTTTTAATGTATCCTGCCTGTCTTTGAGCAGCTGGTGTGGCCTTAGACTCAAAGTGAATAAACTTTTTCAGATACGTTTCTTCTTTGTCCCCTTCAGGACGTATTAAGGAGATGTGAGATGGCAAATAAGCTACAGAAAATAGGTCAGACATATCATTTGCCATCAATTTGTTTTCACATGATTAAATAAACATTCAGAGCACTTGACTCACACTATGTCTTACTTCTCCAGCAACTAGTGGCACTTCATTGCTCTACTGCAAGCTTTCATGGTTGTTAATTTCACTGAGATCATGCAAGCACAAACAAAGCTCAGATTGCCAAACAAGATTTAAAGGAAGGTCAGACCTCAACAGTTAAGCAGCTGGGTTTTATTTCAAATACGACCAACTGTGAACATCTGTATTTCTGTCACCTAAGGGCTCATCCCCGACAATATCTCCAAAGTTCCCCTCCTCTGCTCTCTAAGCAAACACGCCATCCCTCTCCTGAAGGCACCACATTCTGACGAATGCTGTGTTTACAGAGTTGCACAAATGAACTTGTCTCTGCAGCCTTATATGCAAATGACAGCGTGCCCATTGCCAAGAGCTACTGTGGCAGAACACCAACTATTTTGCCTGTCAGAGAGCTCTACGAACAAATCAACAGTATGCTCCCTGTTGGCAGGGGGATCCTGTAGCTTTCACTATGCTCTCAATTACACTGTACGCCTCTGCCAACTTGTATAAACGTGGATCATCCATCAGATGAATACCACTTATACTTGACATGTCATCTAATCTGTTATCGAGTCTCCAAATTGTAAAACAAGTGTAAATCTGCTTAAAGGACACAATGCAGATTACGCACGAGATTCAACATTTCCATCACAGATGTTATTTTAAAAAGGGTTAAACATTTGAACTCTTTAATGGTCTTCTCAGCCATAGATGGAGCACATTTGTAGTTAGTGATCTCTTGCTAAAAAGTTTGCAGTACTTTAAGGTACAGTGTTTCTGGCCACTAGTAGTGCTATGGAGCAATGTTTCTGTGAGTGGGTGTCCATTTTTTTACCACATGCATGCATGTGATTCACATTCCTGCAGTCAGTTGAGTGATGTTCCACTGGTCAGTGGAACAGCAGTGGCAGTAATGAACAAAGAAACAGAGTTAGCGAAAAAGAAGCAAGCAAACACGGATGTAAACAGTGCAAGATATAAAATATCTACCACAGCTTTGCAAATGTTTATGAGGAAAATAATGCATTCCTCAAACACACACACAATGTGTATTTCTGAGTAATACTGAATGTAAACATAGATTTAGTTTGTTTGCAAGAAAACCATCCAGGGCATCTTTCATCAGCCTGGTTGAGCCATCCCTTCTACTTAGATGAAGTATGTTAGGCTAAAACAACATCTCCACAGGGCACTGCGGTTTTCAGATCCAGACCTTGCCAGGCAGCATGTGGCATGTTTATGATGTGCACTTATTATTCTACTTAATATTAACCATGCTAGCAGCACGGCTCTAGGTATGGCTATGTCGGTCTGTTGGTGGGCCAGATGATCCACCACTTAAGTCCAGGCTTTTCACCATCTACTGGAAGGATTGACATAACATTTTGGACATTTATGGTGCCCATATGATAAATGCTGCTGACTCCGGTGATCCCCTGACTTTTCCCAGAATGCCATGGTTTATGACCAAATACCTGCAAATACCTGCATTTATTATCATAGCAACAAGATGATGAACATGGTAAACATTCTACACTTTAGCATGTTGCAGATTGTCGTGAGTATGTTAGCATGCTGACATTAGCATTCAAAGCACCAATGTGCCTAAGTGCAGCCTCACAGAGCTGCTAGCATGGCTCTAAACTCTTTAAAGATGCTGAACATTGTCATTGATGTTTTCTTGTTTATAGATTTTTATGAAAATACAAAGAAATCTACAATGACTACGTTTACATGCACACACATTTAACACTATTACTATAAGTGACAATATTCCAAATTTGATATGGTTCATGTAAAGCATTCTTTGGACCTGCACATTCAAAATAGGTTTCTTTTCACCAATACTGCAACATCAAAAGAAGGAGGCTGTGTTCATCACCGGTGGCAAACTGAAAAAAATCAATTTTGATGCAAAGAAGCAAACTGCCTCGAGTGGCTCCAGCCGTTCCACTTTTTCATATTTTGACATGATGCGCGACATGTTATGGCATCGACTTCTGTCAGACTCTGCAGGAGTATGCATGGCTGCATGTAACCGGGAATATTAGTGGATTATTCATTTTTATTAGCCATGTAAACAGCTGAGTAGGAGAGTTGCCTTTTTAAGAATAAGGGCAAAAAACAGAATATTCTGAGCATGTAAACGTAATTACTCACACAATGAGAAAAATGTCTTATTTCATTTTAATGGAGACAAATCTAGGTAGACAATTGAATGTGCACTTTTATCTATCTATGTATTTATGTTTCCACTGATTTAAACTGGGTGGAACCATTAAAGGGTTAAGAAGATTCCTTTTACTTATTAAAACTGAACAGAGACATGAATGTTTCACAGCAGCCCCTTGTACCGAGTGAAGCACTGTTACATACTGAATATTTCTTAAGATGAGCTTTTCTTATTACCTCTTCTTTTTCTTAACCACAAGGTTGGAGCACATTCATGGCCTATTCCATCATTTTGCAAAGAGCACTTTTGAAAATATATTATTTTGCAGTTTAATGAGTGAATTGAGAGTTCTTCGACCCTACCTCTCTGTGGAGAAGACAAAGACCTATAAACAAAGCTGGAATATTAGTGAATTACTGACGACATTTTTTTCCCCAAAGCTTTAAAAAGATGGATAAACAAACCAAGGCTTTCAACATAATTAAATACTGATTGCAACAATGCAATGAAAATATGCCAGTTAATAGAAGTAAGCAAAACAGTCAATAGGGAACACAATCAGTTGCTGAATGTACGAGCAGTTTCTTTGTAGTGTTCTGGTGGGAGAGCATACATTAGTGGCGGATTCTCTTTTTCTCTCACGCACATGCAGACACACATATCTCGCATCAAACAGAGTAACTGTAGATATGCCAACATTTTTGGCTCGTCTGTTTCCTGATCACCGTGGTTACTGAGCAGCGGTGGAAAGTGTTGAAATGTACTGACAGGCCACTTGACATACACACTGCCATCTGCAAATCACAGGGCCTCGTTGTCCTTGTCTTACCTTCTCTACACTGGCCACATGGTGTTTCCTCATTCATATATGTATTGTATTTCTGGGGGTGAACCGACCCTGCACAGCTAACCCTGACGAGTCTGTTTTGGGGGATTTGATGAAGCGATCAGTTGCTGAAGGTCACATAATATCTGACACATGTAATCAGCATGCATTCTGCTGGAAACCCATTAAAAGAACAGAAACCAATCAGCATGCTAAAATATACATGCATGCATGCATTATGTAACAATCACATTTGTTTTTTCCACAATTTTGTGGCAGCTCTGTGGTGGCAGCTGTTAGTCCATAAGGATTTACAGTCTGGGGGTTTTGCTGTAGGACATTAGCATTGTAAATAACATTAGTGTTAGCTAACATTAGTGTCAGTTGACAGCTGCTTTTTGATTTGATTTACATTCAAGTAGAACACAATCGACTATATTTATAAGACATACATACAGAAAGTCACTTTAGTTACACAGTGACAATGTTTTCATATCTCTGTATGTTCTCCAAATAGCTACACATGTCTGGAACATAAGCCTAGCGTTTTATTCACCTTTAACCCCATCCAAAACCCCACCTCCAAATACACCAACGTAGTTGCAGATATGCCGTTGAAACAATGAAAGTGGTAATAGCCAGACCTCAACAACACTTATATCGTTACGTTAAAGGCTACTTGTTGCACTGAGAGTGAATGTTGGGCTCACTGCACTGAATGTCTTCTTAGAAACAATTGGTGGCAGTAAAGTGACTTTTAAATAACAGTTTCAACATAGAGGGAAATTGTTAAAGTGAGATATACCTTTTTCAAAAGTGACTTTATACTGTTGAGACACCTACGGAGTCCTTTTTTTCAAATAATTGTTATAGTTATTCACTTTTTTGCCCAAGTGTTAGATGAGAAGAGCCTGTCTGTGCGTGAAAATGCACACAGTTAGCCTGGCTCTGTCCGAACGTAACATCTACCATCAACCCTTAAGCCGTTTTACAAGTAACTGTATGTGCCAGACTATTTCTTGGCAGGAACCAGTTGCCAGGCAACCAGACTCCAGGAAGTTACTGGTCCCGACCATGGATGTATTAAAATAACTGGATACCAGACAGAAAGATGGAATCTATTCTGTTCAACAAGAATTGCTCGCCAGGCCTTACACCAAAATAAGTTTTGGGTTCACTTCCAGGGTATGCGGCCCACTGAAAATGCGCAGTGTTGTTTCTCCTGCTGGCCCTGCCCACAACTTTACATTGTGATTACGTTATAGATTTTTAAATAATTTATCTCAGCTACCAAATACTGTAAATCCTGGTTCACAAGCTTCAACTTTAAATCATGAAACATGGTTAGGTTCTTTACAAAAAAAGCTAACGGGGTGACATCCTGGCATATCTCAATGGTCACAGGGTTTCCCATCAGTCATATAACTACTTTAACTGGTAACCAGGTTTCATGAAAAGAAAAAACCTCCTAACAGTCTGTTTCTTATTTACTATATATATATTTTTATGCTTTGGCTCCCTCTACACTGTACGTCTGTGAGCTTGTATAGAGGAGCTGTAGGAGGTCTAAAGCATGATGAATTCTTTCTCCTCTATGAATGGTTATGATAAGAAACTGCACATTATGAAAATGAATAGCGCAGGATGAGAAAATGAAGAAGATATATTTGCACAGCAGTGTGGTGCTGCGATTCCCTCAGGAGAATTAAACACCATCATTGGGGGATTTGTGACTGCATTTTGTCTTGTTGCACTTCTGAGCATGAATATGCAGAATATTGGAAGCACACTATATAAAAGCTTTGTAGGAAGACACATTTCCCAGATATATATACCCTTTTCATCCAATACAAAAGTCTTGCACAGTCTCCAGAATGGTTTATTAGCTTCTCAAGTCAAATTCAAGAACAAAGGTGGTAATTAGTGGGATTTTTCAAGTGCCACACACCAGGGAATAAAAACATATGATCATATTTTGAACCTTTTTGAATCAGGGAATGTTTACGCAGCACCGTGACTTCAGTCCTGACCGAGTGTCGACAGAAAAACTGAGGTTTAAAGGAAACTGCAGCGATTTAGTGTTGCACTACCAATACACTGAGGAACTCATCCAGAGCCCTGGAAGACATTTTACAGCTGAGTCATGGCATTTCTCATTTATTTTCCTTGCTGTCCAGAAACGTACAAGCCTAAGCCTACTCTTTGAAAAGTGTCGCAAACTTAATGTCCAGCATTTTAATGTTGTAGCTGGTCTATAATAGGGAGTTCATTTTACCAAATCATAGACAGTGTATCTACAAAGTAAGTCATAAGTACAAGATGTGAAGTATGCATAGTATGCATATTAAGTTTTAAACTTACCTTTATTTTTCACAGACACCCTTCAGCTTCACTTTTTGTTTCATTCAGATATGGTCTTTTAATATCTAGAAGTATTTGCTATAATAACATTATTATTATTAGGCTACTACATTTGGCAGTACAGGCTATATACAGTAGTAGGTAGGAGAAGCAGAAGTAACAGTTTTAGTAATAGCTCTTATATGAATTATGTTGATCAACAAATTTGCTAATGAAATATGACCTGTGTTATTGTTAATGTCAACTTAAATATCTCTGGGCAAGTACATATTTTCTATTATTTAAAGAAAGAAAGAAGGAAAGGAAAGTATATCACACAACTCACCTGAATCACAGGGACCTCTCTGGATCACAATGACCAGGGGGGTCTCACCGAGCTCGGCTCTCCTGTTCTCGGCTCTCAGGCGGCAGATGCTGGGGTAGGTCCTGCCGTCGCTGCCGCACACCGGGCCGGAGGAGGCGCACACGCAGAAGCCGTGGAGCCCTCCGCGCTTCCCCTGCACAGAGTCGCACCGCAGCCCGTCACCGCAGGAGAGGCCGCCGCCCCTCCGCTCCCCGCAGATCTCACCCTCCCCGGCCGCGCACACCACGCAGCAACCGCACACATCCTTCACCTGCCCGTAGTAGCAGGCCTGCGGCGGGAGGGCGCATTGAGAGGCATCGCAAACATGCGGGCAAGTTTCTGTTTTTCTCAGTAGACCTGCGTGAACTGCGGAGGTGAGGAGGGTGAAGAAAGCCACAAACTTCATCATGATTCACAACAGTCTTCCTCTTCTTGTGGAGTAACTATGTAACTATGACGTCCCGTTGCAAGTGTCCATACTGGGGAAGTTGATCAGTGTATACACCACCACCACCACCACCACACAGAGACACTCTCATTGCTGCTGTTTTCATAGCCTATAGGACTTGCGACTGGCCAATAATTACCTTCCAGTAGCAGCATGCTGATCCTGGATTCTGTACGCTGAGTTCTTATGTAACCGCTATGGAATGCTTCAGGTTTTCATAGGTTTTTGACACCCAAAGGCGATGTGTTGAGTTCTCTTCCAGAGACAAAATGGCATGTGATGGCACGTGTATGGAGAGAATGTTGTTTCTTTTTAAAACAGTCAAAAAAAGTGGTTTGAGAGAGAAACCTTCCACACTTTTGCTTTCAAACTCTAAACTTTTGCTTTCAAACTCTTAACTTTTGCTCTCACGCTTTATGCCGTGGGCGGGACCTACGCAGAAAGACTTTTCTATTGGCCAGTTTTGATGTGAGTGACAGCTTGGCAACATGCCGTCAGTTAACGAGAGAGACTGTTTTAAAGTCCGCCGGAGGAGAGCGAAGAAAGTCCATACAATATAAGTGTCTTTACACATAACTTTCTTACTTAGCAGTAATGTTGTGTTTGAGCTAGATGGCTTTTGTTTAACGAGCTGTGCTGTTGTAATGGGCTGAACAAATAC
>JAVQJL010096990.1:0-27004 GCA_036024295.1 Nannoperca obscura
ACACACACACACACACACACACACACACACACACACACACACACACACACACACACACACACACACACACACACACACACACACACACACACACCAAAAAGCAACTGCTGCTTTTTGCAATTAATTGTGTAGATTTTGCAACATAGATACACTGGAATGTTGGTAAGACTTACAATATTAGTGTTAAGATATTTCACAATGTTATAGCTTAGAGAAGATATATATATATTATGCTGCAGTTTTTATTTTGTCATTTGTTTGCATCAAAGAGGATGTGCTTTCGAATATGGCATCAAAATCATACGCGATGTGACCACCATACAAAAGGTGTAAGATACATTTTTAATAACAACCCTGAGATTAGGCAACATATGTCAGGACTGCACATCCATAGTAACAAGAATGCATTAGCAATCAATGTAAGATGCACAATCCGTCTTACGGTGCTAATGCTCCTGCTTAGAGTGGTAATGCTAGCCTGCCATTTAAAGCACCTGAGTGGATGTGACTCACCCGAGCTTCCTGTGCAGCTAAGAAGGTTTTTATCAATTGGCAGGATTAGTAGCATGTCTTATCATCGTCTAGGCTTTGTGATTGTGCTCTGAGCACAGTCGCAGCAAAGAATGGAGAAACAGTGAGCAACAGAGTCCAGAGCATGACACAAGTGCTATCAAATCTTTGGCAATTGAGCTTGTTACTCTCGTTGCACATGCAAGATGAACCCACCCACCTGTATTTTGACAGCTATAGACAGGGAGTTCAGCTCTTTATCCAGTTCTTTGAGGACGACCAGCTTTTTCAGGGTGAGGCTGCAGAGCCTGTGAAAAAGAAAAAACAAGAGGGGGGGGACGCGGATTAGAGTCATGACTAACGCAATGTGAGCACACCTTCATGACACGCTGTAGCATCTGTGGGATGTAAAGCATGGCCGACAAACAAGCACTCACTGCTGCCGGCAACATCCAGGAATCATCAACGGCTGCCACCGAGAGAGCAACTCAATAATCAAAGCCTACTCTATTCACCTTTGTGTCGCTCGTCATCAAGCTAGAATCTACACCTTGTTGAGGATGGGTGATGCACCAAAGTGCTACTAAATCAGGATTGATATTGTCAGCTTTATGGGTGAATTCCTCGTGGAAGGTGACATTGAACAGATGCTTTGACAAGCCATAGTGCAGTAAAAAGTATTCAGTCATCCTGTTTAAGCATTTGGGTACACACTCCAAATGTTGAACACAGAAGTTTATGTGACCTAATGCCATGTTAAAAAACATATACCTGTGAAGAATACATTTTTAACAGGCATGTTGGGCTTTATAATACTAGAGAGCTGTCACACTGGGATCCAGAATAGGTACAAAGAACACAAATACAGTAAAATATACTGCATTTAATCAGAAAAAAGGACATGTTGGCCAATGGGTCTCTGTGGACACCTCCCAGGCCAGGCCTCTCCTGTACAACAGAGGCAAATACAAAAAAAAACTGAGCAATATAAGAAGAAGATAAAACCAGGCACAAGCTCAATTCCATGCCTCTTTCACAGGTCTACAACAATTTGGGACCTTTAAAAATCTCCCTTCCTTTCACCAAAAAACGTACCTCTACAGTGCAACAGCAAGACACACAAAGTCAACACCTCCCAAGCCAAGTTTGCTCAAACTTCCTCATGACCCACTTTCCCCACCAGTCATGCTGCTGCTGCATTACATTGTGATCAGCCTGAGCCAGAGTCAAAGGAAGAAAGACAAAGCAAACAAATAGCTATCCCGTCGCCCACTTTCCTAGAGAGCCTCTGATGGTGCCGACATGCACCATCGACATTGGTTTGTAGTTCGCCAGTAAAATCAAAAAAGAAGAAGTACGTAAATAGAGGAAGTGTTGTGAACTACTGCATAAGTATATACTAGAAACATATTGTGTGTTGTGCAGCACTGCAGAGTGCAACATACACCTGGCTACAGGAGCCGTTTAACTCAAACTTATAGAGTATACCGTGCAAGTGGGTAGGATTGAGGTTGAATCACATTCCCTCCACAATCCAGAGTTGGTTTGGAACCGGACCGAGATTTAGATTACTACACCTCCTCTAAAGAGCCTCGGTGTAGTTATTTTGGTCCACACTCGAGTGAGATTACAGTGTTCTCACATGCCCAAACAAACCGGCAAAACTCATTGTTTTAACGGAACCAAACAAGGTAGGTATAAAAACGCCCTTACTTTCTTCATTGCTTGATATATTTGTTTAGTTGTAATTAACAAAATTACAACATAGCGAAGACAAAAAAAGATGAAGCTAGCCAAAGGTCATTAGATCCTGAGAGAGGTTTATCCAAGCAGCCAACAGAATATTTATTTAATGATGACAATTTAACATTTTCAACCACAGGAATTGGCCAGGAACTTGGTGTTCCTGTGCAGAATCTCCCTTTGGCCCAAATAGGTGATTACATAATTCTACGGCATTTTACTGCAATCATTTGGGTGTAAATTGCCAATCCACTCGGCTGCACGATTACCTAAGTTACCTCATGTGTGTTACAATAACACATGCAAATCTATTTGAGGACGGAGTAATTAAATGTTAAACCTTGTAGGTAGCCCATGGATTCAGCTTGCCTTATGGTGAGGATGAGTCACCGGTCAACCACAGCTTTCTGTTGGGAGGGAAGGAGGGAGAGAGAGAGAGAGCAGCGCTGACGGTTTAACAACATCTCTATCCCATCACAGCTCTCTCTCTCTCTCTCTCTTTCTCTCTGGTAGACTGGGATTCACATGTAATTAAAAAGGCTGCAGGCGCTGAAGGGATCACCTAGGGAACCAGGGATTTTTATTATTAGACAGAGGTGTTATCTCCACTACTGCCTGCCACTGTGTTGTGTTGCAAGTGAAACTCGTGGCCATCTGTTCTGGCCCGTTGCCAGTCTGTCCCTGTGCTCCTACCCAGTGCAAGTTCACTTTGCCACCCAATCGGTGACTACAGTGACAGACCAGGTGCCACACAAAAGCACTAATGATTGTGCTAAAATAGCTGGCAGAGGTATTCACTGGGTCAGGCATTATTCAGCTAGTTTTAGAAAGGAGTGTCAGTATGGATATACTGTGTGTTTGTGATTACAGGAATATGGGTGGGGGGGCTGTTATTTGTGGTATGGTCTTTCCCTTCTATTCAACAGACACTGGCACACACTCAAGATCAAAAAGGGGCTTGAAGAAGCTGCACAAAAGATGTATTAATCCTCAGTTTTAGGCACATCATTCCCACATTCCCAGAGACAGCCTGGGATGGGATCACAGCTCGCCTCTCTGTGCCTTACAGGACCAAAACACAACAGCGTTATCAATCCACAGAGGAGACCGGGTGGGTGGAGAATCTATACAGCAGTCTGCAGTTCAATTTTTCTGTGAACGGGCGGTGGAAAGCAGAGATAAGTGATACATTTAATGTCTGTTTCTCAGATGATAAGAGCCCATGGAGGAAATCCCACGTTCAGTTTCACTGCTAGCGCTGGTTAAGTCAACACATCGCCTGCCGAGCTCTTCTAAATTGGGTCATTGTTATAGATGGAGTTAATTGATCCCCACATGTGCACTACTATCCTGGTTATCTTGCTGGTTTTGATCACACTCAGGAGTCAGGGCACATTAATGGGGCTAGAGAAACTACAGCCTCCAAAATGACTGAAAAGTTGAATCTGCACCTCTTTAAAATGGTTTAAATAAAAACAGAACATTTTAAACTCCTCAAATGGTAGAATTTATTGTTTTGTCAGTCTGCATTTATTTTAGTTACGCTAGATATAGCTAATGAACTGGCACATGAGTAAACTTCATATCTCTCCTTGTATACATGATTAGAGCATGACGTAAGTTTGAGTGACTGTGCCTGACAAGCCTTTCTGATATGTTAATACTAGTAGCTAATAATACTGTGCATGTAAACATATTGACTAGGGCTGCAAACACTGTTTAACTACTGCATAATCTATCAATTATTTTTTCATATTGACCAATCATTTAGTCTATTAAGTGTCTATAAACGGTGTCTTCACACATCTTGTTTTGTCCTATCAACACACAGTATCTATGATATAAACCAGAAAAACCCAGCAAATCCTCACATTTGATATTTCCTTTATCACAAATGTTGCAGATGAATTTTCTGATGATCAACTGATTAATTAACCTATGAATCTATAATGTTAATCTATTTTGAACCAAGATGTGGTTTTTAAACTGTCCTCGCTTCACTCAGCTTACGTTTAACCTTCAACAGGTTGAGGGGAATAATAATAATGTTAAGTTCAAATTGTGTCCCAGGTAGAGGCCAAACCAACTCCAAGGAGAAGCAGGAATCCCACTCGGGTCCTACAGCAGGTCAATTACAGTCAACATGCAAATCTTTTTCTAGATGACAGCTTTGATTACTGACATGGACATATAAAACAGCACACTGCAGTCTGATAACATATCAGAAAGACCAGTTATTGATGAACGGTGCCCAGTAGGTGCCAGAGCACTCTACAGCTAATAGGTTTAGCCTATATGGCATCACTCTCAGCAGCATGAGTAGTGCTGCTCCATCTAAGCCCATTAGTGCATCCAAGTCATTCACTGTACTGCACTAACTGTTGACCTTTTTCGGCCTCTAAAGTAAAGCAAGGCCATTAGATTACAAGGCCATTTCCCTCTTTTAGATTAAACAGACTGCTCGGGTTACATACCAATATTACTTAAGAAATCAGAAGTATGGAGGTGGCAAATGCTTCTTCTTGTGTTAAGTATGAGAACAAAGTCTTAGACACCTCATCTATAGAGAAGAGACTACAAATCTGCATTAAAAGCTCTGTAGTTAAACTGACAAACAGGAACAGCTCCCCGACCATAGTTCAACATGACAATATAATCCCATCTTTTTACCTGCTCATCACTGCCTTATTATGGGCTAACCTGGCACTATAAAAAAGCAGGTTAATTAATAAACGGCAAAGTACTATTGACGATATCAAAATAAAATCAGGCGTGTTCATTTAACAGGTGTGCAATGGCATAAAAGGCTGGACCTTATAGTGCCACATTAGCTAGGTTTTGCAGAAATTAATAGTGGTTTAAACCTTAAACATATCCTCATTATTAGGTGTTATTAGATGAAAAAGGAGCTGAGAGTTACTGTTGAAATAACTTATATTAGGAATGATGGTCCGTCTGTGGCTACACTCTTTCCACGTTTATCTGTCCTGGATAAACAAAACAACTTATCAGGTAGTACACTCAAACAGCCGTGGTCAAATATTTGGTTTTAGATAAGAGGCCTGTGATTGTGGCTTATATGGCACGGTGCATTACCTTATCTTGTCTGCTTCATCCATTTTCTCTACAGCAATAAGAAGACTTCAGAGGGAAAAGTTAGGGTCACGTTTAAAGCTTTCACAGATCCAG
The DNA here is from genome assembly GCA_036024295.1 of Nannoperca obscura. Classification (NCBI taxonomy): domain Eukaryota; kingdom Metazoa; phylum Chordata; class Actinopteri; order Centrarchiformes; family Percichthyidae; genus Nannoperca; species Nannoperca obscura. Next base: position 5,443 of record JAVQJL010096990.1, read on the forward strand.
TGAAGTACAAGTTTAACACTTCATCAGTTGAGTATGAATCAACTGAATCACCAAAGAGGGGCTAAAAAGAATGCATGACATAAGTGTGCAACTTCTCCGAATCACCTACACACACACTCTCTCTCTCTCTCTTTACGACTGAATCAGGAAACACTCATGTTGTTGTGTCTTGACCAAGTCCATCTCTCCCTTCCACTGCGGACTGAATGACTTGGCCCACATGTATTGAAGCGATGCTGGAACATCAGAGGAAACCAAATCAATAGTGCGGGGTAGAGGTGGGCAGCAGCAGGGTGGAAATCAGGGGGCAGAGCCCAGGGGGACACACATTCTTCACAGCAAATAATCCTTTTTGTTAGCCCCTTTCTGACCTCGCCCTCCCCAGGCTGGCTTTCTTTAACACACACACACACACACACACACACACACAGCCAGCCTCAGCCACTCGCTGCTTTGAGTTTAGCTCTTCGATACAATGATACTTCTGTCTGGAAGACTGCTTCTGTTACAGCAGACATACCATAGCTTATATTACACCGACATCAAAAGCTATTTAAAAAATGTACACCCCAAATCTGAAATCACCTCCCCAGACTCTTAGCCTCGGCATCAGATATGAGAAGATGTAACTGGAAGCATATGGGGGAATAATTTAGGTTGAAGACGAGAACCTTGAGACCACAGATTTCCCTCTGTTGATTCCTTGTTTTGAGTTATGACAGAGCCAGCGCAAAAAGTGGCAATTCTCAAACTGATATTTCTTCATATTATAAGAAGGAAGTCTTTAAGCGTTATAAATATTTAATGTTTCCACGATGAAAGTTCATTGTGGATCTCAAACAGCTAAGATTCAGTTGACAGTACTTTAGGGAAAAAGTATGGCTTTCTATGTTCAAAAACTACTTCATCCATTACAGGGATATCACAACATCACTCAAGAGCGTTTCTTGTCAACAAAACACAAATCCTGGTGTCTACATCAACATCCTTCAAAGCCATTAGTTCAAGTGGTGCTGGTGTGTAAGAGTACATGCGGCTACTATCACTGTGCTATTTCTGGACCACTTTAGTGACAGCAGCATCTCAAATAACTTGTGATTGAAGCCCTTAAGTTTAAGAACCAACCAAGAGACAGCAGTAGTTGCAATAGTTCCAAGAATAAAAAAGCTCTATACTGAGATACATCTGCCTGCACAGAGTGTAATATCTACCACTGCACATGTTCTCATTTGTCTCAGTTGGAAAGATTGAAGCATTAGTAGCAGTTATACTGTTCAATTATGTAGTTTTTTCTGCCTTGAATTATAAAAATGTATAAAAAGCTAATCATGCAAATATGGACATTGGTCCTCAGAGAAGCGAACATGAGAGGCCATCAAACCCTCTGAATTGACCGATATGCTGCCTAAACAAAAACACACTTTTGTGATTCTTTTCCCCTGGTCAGCATTCTAGATGATGTTTTGCCAGTTCTATGCCCTCGGATCACTGCACAGCAATTGTCAGAGGCACAAAGCAGAGGGAAGTGGAGGGTGGAGGATGAATGATGTAACAGGGCTGAATGAAAAAGAGACTGTCTATGTTCGGTATGTGCTGGGGGGCTTCCAAGCTAGAAGGAAAAAAGACTTCAAGTCATGCTTTTAGTGCTTTCAATGTAGTTTCTCTGCTTGAGATGTAAATGCAGTTACATTCTTTTAATAAAGCATGCTTGAACAAAATGCTCTGCATGAAAGCGGTGGAAGCGCTGTATGGCAATGGCTTCTGAAGGACTGACAACCTTTTCTCTCCAGTCAAGGTCCTGGCTGAGGAAAGCCATAGCACTTTGTTCTTTCATAACACTATTATTTGTTCATGTCTGGTTGTATAATATAGTCCAAATAAAAAGTGCACTAGTCTAAAAGCTACTTCTGAATATTTTATTCTCCTACAAGAAAAACAGGGACAAATCTATTCACGGTCAGGGCTAGCCTGTGGAACTAGCAAGATTTGCTCAGGCAGCAAGTTTCTTTTCTTTATTTTGTATATATTTTTCATAGCTTTCCAATCAAATTGCAAACTCGAGAAAATAAATCTCACATAAATGTTCTTAAATAAATTAATCCTACTGACATTTTTGGTTTCAAGTTCACAGTTTTCAGACAAAGATGGGAAAGCAACGTGGAACAGACAAGTGGTAAGGAGAATGATGGTAGGTCATTTGGAGGCAGCTAAATTGACTTTTGAATTCAATCTTCATTATGTCTGGATCTGACTAATCCTGAAGACAGATTGATCGGTTTTAACAAGTTCACACAGTAGGATGTGCTATAAGAGCTTAGCCTGCACTTAGGCTTGCATGCAAAAGCTATTTTAGCCCCCAAATATCTGGTTATGTGTGCCAGATGGCCATATGTTGGTTGGGCTTTAATTCCCTGAAAGAAATCTTCTCAAGGCCACAGTGAGAGAGGAGGAAGAGGCTGTGACCAGGGTACACAAAGAGAACAAGAGGAAGCTATTAATTTGACAAAGCCTGATTCCTGTGACTGTTTAGTTTATGTGTGAGACACAACCTAATACTTACAATTGCAACAGAAGTCAAAAGGTTAAAAGCAACAACATAAGACTAAAAACAAACAGAGCTTTGAATAAGAAAGTATCCTTCATAGGATGGCCTTTGACATACCAAAGAGCCACAGTCATGAGCTGAAGGGGGGGGGGGGTCAAGTCGCGTGTCTATTTCGACTTGTTAATGTCAACACATGCTGAATGCCAGAGGTCAGCATTGAGACAGAAATGACAAATATATCCTTTAATCTTCTATCGCTGTAACAATGAACATTTCACACCAGAAATTTATTCTCATGATGCAAAACAACAGATGGAGTGCGCTCATTAATCAAAGCTCAATACAAAATATTTTGTAATGAGATGGCAGCTGAAGCCAGGCCAGAAGTCATGTGATTAAGCTAAACAATGTTACCATACAATAATGTGTAGACATGGGCTTAAATATGTAGAGCATCAAACACTAAACCCCTGCAGGCTTGATAGGTTGATAGGTGACTGTGAAAAATTCAGTCCTGCATGCTGTTAAAAGCCTTACTCATCTTTAAGTAATGTTAGTTACTATGGATAAACAATATCAAACATCTAATGAAGTATCTCAAAATTGTCCCATAGCATAATCCACAGGGTGGGAGATATTCCTTATTGGAAGTTCTTACATGCATTAGAAAAGCCTCTGCTCTCCATCTGCATGCTCAATGTGTTCTAACAGCTGTATTTAGGCCAAGTTAGGGCTAAATGCACAACCTCCCTGTCTAACCTCACACACCAATCCTACATGTCTTTGGGTTGCTGAAGGAAACATGAGCACCCTGAAGAAACACAGGAAGAACAAGCAAACCCTACACACAGATTAAAAACCAAGCCCAATTACTTTTCATCAAGATTAATTCTTTAGATGAAAAAGTTATCCAAAGATGAATTAATAATACAAAATATATCATTTTTGCAACCAAGGCACTAAACTGTAACAAAAATTGTAAAAAAGATGAAATAATTTTTACACAAATTTGAAGAAATTGTGACTTTTACTTAATATTGGTGAGAATGGTGGAGGGTGGACTGAAATGATTCCATCTGGCTCTGGTAATTGAGACACACACACACACAACATCCCTTTAGCTATTTACAAAAATAACTAAATCCCTCATTCAACACACGTAGTTTGTGTTTAGTCATTGCTAAGATGGATTTTAGCTTTGTTGGGCCAGCAGGTGCAGAGACCTGAGCTGCAACGGGCCGATTTGGTGCAACAGGACAGGAGTCATTACTCAGGTATTAAACAACCCTGAGGGACATGTTATGAAAAGAAAAATAGATTGGCAAACAGATAAACCGGTTATTTCTGAGAATGCGAGAGAAGAGGACTTATAGCTGCACTCATATCTGTCATAATACTCTGTAATACGGTCTTTGTGAACTCTGTGGTCATGAGGCTCCCAGAGCTTCGGTAGACTCTGACTGATGTCGGGATTACCAGCACTTTTTATGTAATACTACACACAGAACTTGTGCATTAGAGTTCAGTGCCAGATTTGATTTCCGTTTGGTGATTTAAGCTAGTCCTTTCACCCATTTGAAAAAAAGATTTATATCTGAAGTGTGAATCAGAGGTTTGACCAGTATGCTCTTGTTGTGTGGGTGGTTTGGTAGAATCCTTCAACGGCTTTTCTCTGATAATGAAGAGTGTGCTAGCAAGTTGTGTATGTTTCCTATTGAGAAAAAAAAAGAAAAAGCCTTGCATCAAAAAAAATGCAAAGCCTGCTATTCAATGACACGGGAAAATGCAAGAATGGGGTGAACCTGTCCCCATATTTTATCAAGTCAAGCGCACACTGTGAAACAGAGGTTAACCCGTTTCTACTGGCACCAAGCCAAATTAACAACGTACTCTCAAATGATAACACAACCAAGAGCACTATATTCATAGATCAACATGGTCTCTCCGCTTTAAACAAACGCACAAGCTGCAAATAAGCTTCATGAAACTCCTTTTGCTTCTTTTTTCAACTCTTCAGCCTCTTTGGTACGAGTATACAATATATGACCCCATGCTGCATTCATACCTCAGTGTCATTTTCAGGAACCCAGTACGTGGCCGTCATCCTTTGTTGCCATTTTTGCAGTGCTAAACAGCTCTTTTGTTTGAGTCCTGAACACAAACCGATGAGGTCAGCAGGCCCATGTTTGTAGTGGCCATGCAAGACAGGATCAGACCGGGCATGTTTGCAGGCAAAAACAGAGCAATAGTAAGACACCTTGACCAGATCAGCTGCAGTACATCATAACTGAGGTAACATGACAAACGAGATCTCCCTAGCATGCATAATGATGTGATTATCGGTTAACTAATGTAACCCGCAGTACATCCTCTTAATAAGGGTAGGTCTTTAAGTCCATGCCTGCTGCATCCAAAGACTTCATAATGAGTCTAGAGTAACCAGTCCAACATACAAAGGTGAATCCTGTGAGGGTCACAGCCTCTGACAATGTTATGACTGAGCTTTAAAATCCTATTAAGGTGGATGGTTTGGTTGGCAGGAACGGTCCTTTGCCCGGTAGGATCAAAGGCTCAAAAGCAAAGCCTTGTTTAAAACAATCTCTCTGTCTAGCCTACTGACCAGGAAAAATCTAAATACCTTGAAGAAGAAAGTAATTGTTGAAAGAAAGTACCCTAGAGTGTTTAAAAATGATACACGACTATTTATTCATAGGGTTATGAAGTCTAGACACATTGATAATGTGACAGCAGTTTTCTGCCAATTTAAAAATTGCAGAACAGTTAATTTGTTGCCAGAGATAGATGAAAAATAATGAAACATAATGATAATTGTGCTCAACACTGAGCAGACTAACTGTGATTAGCATTTTAGCCATAATTGTGCAGCCCTACTCACTAGGAAATATTTGGAATTGCAAAACAGCATGAATAAATTAAAATGTGTAGAGTATGTCAGAGTCCAGTATTTATAGCTTGCAGAGCTTATGTAACCCTTTTTAAAAATCACTTAAGATGTTTCATCTTAGCCCTGATGAATGGGCTGGATTGTGCAGGGATGGAAATGCGTGACCCCTGGGGGTTTCAGAATCACATCTTTGCTCAAATCCAGTTGAAAAGATGAAAACATGCATATTGTTAGACATCTAAGAGCCAGCAAATCCCATTCACCTTGTTAGAAGGTGTGAAACTGAGCAAAACTAAATGCAGCCTTTGAGTTTAATTTACACATCGCTGACATTTCATCTAAAGGATCCATTCAATTTTACCATACATATTTCATTCTGCCATATGGTGCCTCTGATTAGCATCCGACAGGATTACGTCTGCCCTTTAACTCTTGCAACCAGCATGCTCATATCTGTTTTTCTGCTCTCATTATTGATCAGATAATTTACCCCAAAAAATGTATCTGACACCGCATCTGCCTGTAAACAAAGACAGAGAGTGGTCATGGTTCTATTGTATCCTGTATGAGGAGTCAAGATTAGAAAAGAGTTTCTTTAGGAAGCTATATAGAACGAGGTTGTGTGTCAGTGCTAATGATGCTGTACTGCAGCTGACAAACAGGCCTTCTACAGCGCTACTCTGACTCACAACTATTTTCTGCAATGTAGACATCACTTCCAGCAAAAAAAAACAAAGAGCCACTATGAACTGCGAATAATGCAATCAATAAATGTACAATGGTCAGCATCAGCAAATATGATTCTGCTTTATTTCTTAAAAATATTTTGAAAATGCTCCAACTTTGCAGGAGTGAAACTTAATAAACAAGAAATGCATTTGTGTCTATTGCTGTAATATCCACCAACACTGCTAATAAAACAACTGGGGCATGTAAATATGCTGTTTTGGCACTATTACTTGAAATGAACAATGGTAGCCCAAAATGTATCCAAGCTCCAGTTTCTACAGAGGTTCTATATACAGACCTTGCTTTTCTCTGTATCCATGAAGCAGACCTTTTAATATCAGTGATGCCAATGTGAATGAAAATGGAAAGGTGAGGCTCATTAGGCAAGAGTAAGGACAAAGCTAACAGCATGCTGCCAAATAACACACAACCTTTAAAAAATACAATGGGAAAAGAGCTGCTGTAGAGATGGACAGCTTTCATCTGAAAACAGACCACGTCTCTGACGTCAACAGAGACATGATTCCTTAATCAGGACAGACAGAGAGGAAGGTTGTTTATTAAGTGTCTCTCTTAGAATAATTGATACAGACTGCGAGATGCAAAAGAGAGAATGTGCAATAGATCAGTTCAAAAAGTCTGCCTTTTCTCTTGCTTAACTTCAAAGACGGGCTGCACACTGAATGGGTAATGTCCAACAGTCCCGCAGTTTGAGTCAGGCAGCATGATAATCTGATGGTTCCTACTAAAAATTCCAATATTTCGAATTATCCAAATGTTCCTTGTGCAACGCTTTGTAGCATGGCAGACTGGAACACATCTACAGCAGTAAACTTAACTCCAGTCTCTCTCTAAAAGTCTTCTCTCTAGCTTCTTTTTTTGGTTATTGTTGACACAACTGTTTCTGTAACTTTTCGTGTGCATAAATGAGTGCAGGATGAGTAAGTATGAGTGTCCTCCAGGAGAGACCGTCTGAAAATGTCTCAAGTATACCTCGATCAAGTATCCCCTGAGCCTGGTCCTACACCAAATATGTTTTTCCAATGAGCATATCTATTGGATTACATTTTTGTGTGGAATTAGACCTAATTTCTACCCTTTAAAAACCCTTGGAGTTTTTGCACAGAAGATAAGAAGAGTGGCACAACTGTAGTGTGGGCTAATTGAGAAAAGCCACACGAACAGAAAGAGGACTGCAGACTGTCCAGACTCCTTAATCTGTGATTAGAGAAGTGGGCAGGGCATCCAGCTCAATGCTATTTGAGTGTCGACACTCGAGGGACTGTTATGTCCTCAACTAGACAGCAAAGGCAAAAGTATTGATTCTTTTCGCAGGATATTATTCAGCAAGGACAAGGGCAACATTTCCACTGGCAATGGGATTAAATAAATGGTCTATGTATGGCCGGCAATATGAGAAAATACATTTGACTCAGTGGGATAAATATAACTATACATAGTTTTTTACCATTTCATTTTGAATCATTTAGTTAATTTAAATTCAGATAGTGCTGTCACTGATAATTCCTGAATTTTTAACCACATCACCCACCCCTACCAGTGTTTGTTTACATGAGTAGACTGTGCTAGAACGTAGCACAGGATCTCTGACTGCCATTACAATGCTTTGTGATTTCAAATGGTCTGTCATGTGCTCTCATTTATCCACGCCACAGTGTTTTGTGTCTGAAATATTGGCCTGTGTTGCTATTGGCACATACCGCTCAGGAAATGCCTGAATGGGAGAGGTGGGAAATAAGTAGAGCAAGAACAAGAGAGACATATGAGCTTAGAGACATTGTCCCCAATGTGCTTATTTTGACAGGAGCCTCCCTGTGTCAGAGGACAGTTTCCTTGCCTCACTTGGTGGATCAGGAAGTTGGATCACTTCACTAGCAGAGACCCCTGTATCCACCCACACAAGAATCTGGCCTTTCTCACATTCTGAGGTCCAAGCAGGGGGAAACAAACCTCTCTTCCCTTTGTGAGGAATTCAACACGAGCATTCAGCACATTCACTGTTTACTGTGAGGCTCTGGGCCAGTTCAGCAAAACTTTTCAACAGGGTGGGCAATCCACAGCTCCAATCCTGCCCCACCCGACCCCACCCCAAAGAGCATGCTGTTGGTCAACAACAGAATACAAAAGGGGGCTGAGGGCAGAGCAAAGCAGCCTGGCTTCGGCTGCACCAGCAGCTCTCTAGTTGGCAGGAATGTGAATCGTTTCCCAAGGAAATTCCTCCTCCTCCAGGAAGACGGAAGGAAACCAAGAAAGTTTTGACACATTTCAGACAGTGGGACTAAGCATGAAAAAGATGGGAGTGGAGGTGCTGATAGGTCTACTGTTAGCTGTTAGAGTGTGTGAAAAGCATGGTGAAGCATGTAGCCAAGTTAGGACTGATTTTATTCAAGGATACCATTAAACAACAATGAACTAAAACTATTAAATTATTTTAAGAAGCACTGGGATGTTTTAATTATCTACAGTGGCAGTAGTAATAGACAAATTACCATTAAAAATAAATGATATGAAACTCTAAATTATATGACCAATTTCATTACTTTGAACTTCTCGCTGCAGCAACCTATCAATGAATCTTATCTCTTTAAGTTAAATTATCTACAATGGGTAAAAAGATAATAATTGAGTTTATCCGTGGTATGGGTATCTTCCCAAGCGCCAGTCCCTGAAATCAAATGCTTTTATTGTAGCTCCAGGGCAGTAAAACAATGAACTTTAGGGATACCTCTTCAATGTAAGAGGAGTTTAGTTCATTAGTACAATTTAGAGCAGTTGATCATTTTTCAATCAACTAAGTGTTACATAAAAATATGCAATTCAGCATTAAAAACTCAAGAAAAACCAGAGGAAGAGTTACAGTAACAGTGCCACTTCTGTGTCTACACGTCCTGCATCAGATGTCAATACAGTTATAGCTGAATGAAGATTGCAAACACGATGCAGACCAGCACGGAGTGCTGTGTCACAATCCTGAAGGGCACTGGAGATGGCTGGATGGGACTTGTTTATGGTTGCAAAAGGAAGCAGAGGATTAAACAAACAGTGTCTGTGTGCCGCATCAGATTACTAGCTCTTCTTTTCCTGTTATGAAATCAGATTACTACAGCTCCACCGCTAGGAGAAACAATATCCAAGTCTTGAGACGGAGGGGTAATCAAGGAGGTGAAAGGGGAAATTGAGCTCATATTATCTGACAGGCAGGCCTCCTCTATCCCAATCCTGATTTAATAGTTTCATTTTAGGTTTAAAATGAACATACAGAGAATTAGATATTCAAACAAAGGGATTAAGGCCAGGGATGATACTGGAGATTGCACGCTAACAATTCAAACTTCAGGATAAAATAAATAGCTGTGCGTGTGTGCGCGCGTGTGTGTGTGTGTGTGTGTGTGTGTGTGTGTGCATCACAGCATAAGGGATATGAAAAGACTTAGGGCTGATGGCTTCATCTCCACTGACCTAGAACTAAGAAGACACAATAATGTTGCTCCTGCCCAGGCCTGAGTTTGTTTTTGTTTATCCTCTGTACTTGCTGACATACACAGCCAGACGTCAGTTTGATACCATATAAAGAAATCGGGGCAGAAGAAACAAACATCTGACCAGAGCCTGCAAAAAAGTACACTCAATTACTATCGAGATAAGGCTCTGCCAATCACCAGAGAATAAGGTCATCTTGGGACTCACATGAATCAAACAGCCAGAAAGAAGGATGCTCTGCTCTCCCGAGATAAACGTCAGAGGAAAAGAGGAAAGATGTTGTTTTGTAGCTTGTGGGGAAACCTTTTAAGATATATCTTCACCTCTCTGAACCCAGATAGTGAAACTTAAAAGACGGATGCATATTTGGAGCAAAAGTACCATGGACTGAAAATGTCATGCAAAAATATTTCCAGGTCTTGAAAAACAAATATGACAATGTTTCTTCTGAAAACCTGTACATTGGTAACAGACGTCTGCCATAACTACTTCCCTGCCATTTTGGAAACTATGAAGCCTGGTGGGCTTGTACTGCAAACATAACAGAAATGTCTTGGCTGCTCCCATCGTGTTAGTGATGAGGGTAAAGGTCACAATGTTTGACCCCCAGTTGTAAAAGATCTTTGAACTTGGTAAGAAGCCAACCCTCTCTGGCTGCTACACATTCTTTATTGTTTGTAGATAAACATAGCGCCATCTTGACCTCTGCATTAGTGTAATTCCTGCAAATCCCATATCGTTCCCTCAACAAATGCCTGCCTGGCCATAGATAAAGTATAGGCAGGCCATTTGGATTCCTGAGCAGGCCGCTAAACTCCTAGTACACACTGCAAAGTCATTAACTTTCACCACTTTGTGTCTGTTGACAAAAGAGACAGCTAAGTGTCTTTTGCTATGTAATCATGTTCACAACCTTTAAGCATTTTATTCCCACATCTGTCAGAAAAGGGGAACGGATACCTCTGTACCTACGTTTGTGTCCACTCAAGCTAAGAGGTTGCAGAAAGCAAACTACCTTTGTATTTTACACTGAAGTCAAGTCTACAGAAGTCGTCCTGTTATTAAGGAACATTACCAAAGCAGTGGTCAGCTATTTGTTGAAGGTAAAGCAGGGTAAACCCTCTCTAAACCCAGCACACCCTCCAGACCTTTTGTGTTACTTTAGATGATGGTTAATGCACACAAAAAACTCAGCTTATAAGAAATAAGCTGCAACACTAATACCACATGGTATTAGAAACATTGGAGGGTGGCAGACTGGCAGTGCTGGAATAAAAACAATGTTTGTCCAACTGTTCCAACAGACCTGCTAAGGATGGAGCTGCCACAACACCCATCTGTCAGGTAAAAAAACAAACAGTCGAACACTGTATCACATGCAGCAATACAATTGTATGTGCCAGCTTTTGGCTCCTTGTTCTAATAACAAATATTTCTATGAATCTAGCTTGATCCTGAGTAACAGGCCAAGAAGTACATAAAAAGAAAGGCAAAGGAAAAGTCTTTTAGTGGCCCAGTGCCATAGGTGTGTCAACGGGAAAACTGTAAGCAACCACAATCCCATGCTGAGAGGACCTTAGAGAGCTGACAACATATTTTCCATTGTGAATAAAATATTTCCCCCTAAGCACGGCTTTCAGTAGGTATGCAGGGCTTAGGAGGATCAATTTTTAAAATGCAGCATCTTATTAACAAACAACAGCTGTGTGGGATGTTTTAAGAGTACCACAATAAAAAACTTTCAATTCCTAACCACCCTATGCCCTCATGTGAAACCGTGCCACTAAGCTGGACACCCACATTTGCCAAGGGCTAGTGGAGGAGCAAACAGCTGCACACAAAAGGGCCCAGCCCCTGAAAGAATGCCAAGGCAGAATCCCCAAAACAGGCCTAGGGTTGGGCTCCATACAAGACCTTTCACACCAGTCTAGGCTAAGTGGTCTAAAAACACATAAGGCAGGAACAGGCTTGGCAAATTACTTTGCAGAATGCAGAACTTATGCTGAACAATAACTGGTAAACCTTTACTCTATGCTACATTAATAATCCATTATCATCCTCATCCTTATCCATCTTTAATACAGCACCATGTCTGTCATCCACTTTAGAGACAAAGCACAGAGTGTAGAGGCCGAGATGTGAGAAATCAATGTGCCATGTATGGCACGTTCTATAAATGCACTACTGCGTTCTACAAAGCCTACTGCTTTTTCTGCTAGCCAGTAGTCTTAAAACTTAATGGATAACAAAAGCATGCTCATTCAAGTCTTATGTCAGATAACAACACTTGTAGTTGCTTGTAAAGTATGTCAGTCTGATTCCGAGAAGAGAGCTCTAAAACCATAAGCATTTCATCACAGACAGTTTCTGTCGTGGAAGATGTGAGATTGAGGTCATGAACTCTCACTGTCCTTTTCGAGGGCATCAATAAAAATAATGGAATCATATTTTCAGAAATAGGACTTCAATAAAAAGGGTAGTGAGCTGTCGAACTAGAGAGAGTTGCTGTTACTTCAAACACTCTATTCATTGTCCTTGTAGTTGGCTTCCAGTCAGCTGAGATACCACACAGATAGGACAGCGTAATAATCAAACAGATTTGAGATAGCACCATCACTGTAAATGATCCAGTGGTTCCATATGCTATGAGTCCATTGAAACTTACATATTCTTATGTAGGCACTAAAGAGGCAGCAGGCAAACACAAACACACACATATCTTCCAATGAGCGGAGCAGATCTAGGTCAAAGCTGATTAATGTGCCCACAGCTCCCGAGAGGTTTCTGGTCAGGTGGCAACACTGCCTGCTCACAGACGACGAATGCTAATCCAGAATATTACCGAATATTACCGCAATGCTCGAAATCAAACGATATCATCAGAATAACATCAAGGCAATGCGGATGACTGCGATGCAATCTGCACACACAAAAGTGACAATCAAAACAGTTTACTCTCTCCTTGTGCCAACTTCTGTGTCACACTGCGAGTGGTTGTGTTTGTATTGGTCTTATTGCTCTGTGTGTGTACCAGCTAGCCTACGCTGAGCCACACGAGGGGATATGAACATAAACATAAAACAGCCCACCACAACACATAGACGCGAAAATTATGCGGATTTCAAATGACCAGTCAGCTGTTGAACTGCCCACTTGTTCAGACCGCTCATGGCATAAAGTGCTGCTTACGGATGAAACGGATGTCTGCTACTTATGAGACGAACGACATCTATGTCACTGTATTTATAGATAGTTATGTTGCTATTAGGTGGCATGCATTCCGTAAATCTGTTCATGCACAGGCCTACATGGACAAAAGGACAATGTCATATCTGCCAAGCTTTAACAGCGAAGCCACGAAGCGGAGGATAGGCAGCAGCAACCCTCCTGACAGATAAACTAGTTAGCTGAACTTTTGTCAACGCTAGTTAGCTAGTTATCATAACGGTCGAAAATAAAATTGAACACACCAACTGTTAACAAAACAAATACACACTTGGAGGACACGTCTAAAATGTTCATTTAAATTAGACACTTTAGCATTGGCCGTTCTATCAGACTACATTATTTTTCATAAAATTAGGATTTTTAGTAAAATTATTTAGCACGAAACATGAGGGCAACTCGAGTGCTATTTGCTAGGTAGCTTTAGCATTAGCCACCTTGCTAGCTAGCTTGCTAGTAAGCAACCCAACACTGTTTTGGAAATGTGTGGCAGCTCCTCTCTACTGCCCAACGTCACAGTCAACGAGGGCGTTGTTGGTCCGACGTTAGCCTAATATTTACCAAACGATATGGTGATTTGTAAACATTGTGGTTTGTGGTATTTTACGCTACACTATGTTAACGTTACCTCGGAACGCAGCTTGGGGATGATCGGTCTATCTCCCAGGTCGCAAACAGATTCATGGGTACAGGCATGCTGCCGGCGCCCAGGACCACAGCCCCGGTTAACGCTCCGGTCGGGAGGGTTGTCGGTGCTAGTCCACCACCGCCACCGCTGCTCGGGTTCAGGAAAGCGGCCCGGGCGCCTCCTCTCTCTACAGCCGCCGCCATCATCACCTCCACTGCCTGGGGAGCAGCTCTAGCTAAGTGTCGGACGAACGCGGGAGCCGCTGAACTCTGTGCTGCCTGCTCCTGCTCCTCCAGACTCCCAGCTCCTATACACTGACTGGAGATGCTGATAGGCGGGGCGGAGCATGTCCCTACTGATAGGGGGCAGCACGTCCCTGCTTGTAGGGTGGGACATCTCTACGAGTAACCAGGCCGCCACACACATTTCTCTACTCATTTAACATGTTTACCTGGATGCACATATAGGAAAACTATTTAGGAGTAGCTATTACAGACAGCCATGTTACAGGGAATAATCAGCTAGGTAATTATCATTTGCAGCCTTCGCCTCCACTCTTCCATCATTTCCGTTTGTTGGCTCTGTGAATTGTTTAACAAAGTGGAATGGGCATAGAAATAATCAAATAAGATTAGTTTACACAAAAATGCTTGGGGTCTGTGCTTTGTAGACCTATAAGAACCTCCGTTGATGAATATATAAAGGTTGATACATTATCCATACATAATAAACCCTTGCATATTATTTGTGCATGGTTTTGTTACTGCTAACCATTACATTGCAATTCCTAAATAATAATCATCTCTACAAACAGTTTCGCAGGAAACTTGGGCAGGACCAGCTTTGGTAATAACTCCACGTTATTCATGATTTGTCATCAGTCTGCGATCGTATAATGACACCTGGTACTTGATTCAGTCATTGTTCTCATAATGCAGGTGTTGTGAAACCCATTGACTGCAGTGTGACTCAGATAAAGCTGACTTGACTTTACATGATCAGGAGGGTTGGGTAAGGTGTGACAGCCTGTTTAAACGGACTGGGGGGTGGGGGGTGCACAATCAGTAGAGAGACCTAATAGCAATACATCATTATAGCAAAACATTCTCTTTTTTCAAATCATCATTGTTGGCAAGTTTAGACTTTCCATAGAGCAGTAAACCTCTGCCATGCACCACAGTTCTCACAGACACACAAAGGTGAAAGTCTGTTACAGTCTAAAGGGATATATTGTTGCCACTGCAAAACATGCTGTAAGTGTAGGAAATCTAATCTTTAATCATTGCTAGGCAACTCTGTGCAGCAGACTGTATCAATGGCAACATCCCCTGGGGTTGTTAATGATCACAGCAATGACGGTGGCAATAATAATAATACAACTTCAAACATTTAAAATTCCTTACCTCGCTATTCCTTATTCTAACAATACATTTGAACAAGGTTAACTTCATATAGAATTGATCAGTATATTTAAGACAAGGTGAGGCAAGGCACTTTTTATGTATAGAGGAAATCTCAATGTGCTTAATATCAAATTCAAAAGAGAGAAAGAAAGCTAGATGTCAGATAATCTGCATTTTATGAATTAAAGTATTATTAAAGGGGAGATATCACTGACTTTTCCTATTATACCAAAGTGCCCGGATATGAAGACCAGAGTTTATTTAACATAGATCTGCAGTGCATGTTGGCATCCTTCTGATATTTTTCATTTTATCACCATTTTCTGCCCTCTGAAATGCTACCATCTCAAAATAACTGTAAAGGATAAAATGATTAATAAATGAAGCTGTGGAGTGCATCGCCTCCTAGTGTTTCAAACCAGCACTACAACAAAATCTAGGCCATAACAACACTAACTTGCACGTTGTGATACATCCAATAGATGGCAGACTGTCTGCATTTATAGTACGAGATTACCAACTCTATCTCTCACTCTCCCTGCCTCCCATTGTCATCTATCTCCCTCTCTTGCTCTCTGTACCCTCCTGATTGAACCTCCTCCTATATGTGTGAGTGGGTGGTTGGTGCATATATTGTGACACTGTTTCCACAACATAGCAGTGAGGAGATTTTATAAGCCAGCCTTTCACCTTTATTGAATTAAGGAGAAAATAATAAAATACCCAAGCATCAGTTTGTCACATAACACCTGCGCAGAGGCAGGCAGGCATCCTCCCACAAAATCAAAGAAGTTGCTCGCATCCTATAATATCAGGTGAAGAAAGGTTTGGAGCAAATGTTTTTGGAAAGGTTGCAGGGCATTTCCTGTTATTAGAGCCAGCGGACACTCTCTTGACAGAGAGACGAGAGTGAACATTGCAATGCAGCTCTTTGAAGTTAGCATATATGCAACAAACAACACCATTTACCTGCACCACCTTCTAGGTAACAACAGCTTATTCTTTCTCAGATATCTCTCTGAAAACCACAGATCTTTCAGAATGTCAGAGTGATCAAAAGTAAATGTGGTTTCCAAGCAGATCTTTATTGTTATGTGCAAGCTTTTGTTTTAGGCTTGTGACATTGTTTTGCGTTCCACCTCCACACCATCAAAGTCAGTCTTTTTTAATGAGCCTTTTAATACGAGCTAAAAACAGCACTTTCGGAATCACTGCATAGGGCTTAAAGATTGCAGTCACGCATGTTCTTGTTTAAATTTAGAACTTCAAGGGCATCAGGTCTTTGCAGCGATTGTGAAAACTTGAGGGTGATGAATAGTAACACCAGTGACACCACCACAACACCACCAGAAAAGGGTCTGCCTTTAAACTCTCCAAAATTGACAGTGCCACCAGAAATCTCTGTCTCCACCACCCGATGGGGGAATAACAGGAAATAAAAGTCTTTGCTGGATTGTTCCTGCAATTTGACAATACAGCACTAATGAATCAAATCTGATAATGTGGACATTATTCTAGCACAGAGAACGTATTAGTATTCTCAATCTGTTCACAGTAAAAAGCAGTTGGTCCCTATTTGCAGCAAAATTTGGACCATATTGACACATTAATAAGAAGTGTTTAGGGCCACTTCAGAGGCACAGAAGAAATTACGTAAAGCCATATGCTGACCCTGAGGGGCTTAGTGGTATTGCATCGCAGATGAGCGTGAATACTATGCGTGGGAGTCGTATGATACCTGCAGCATGATGACTGTTTATCTGAGTTGGTGCCTCTGGAGGCAGAGTCAACATCTGCCTTCCTACTCACTCCATACTTTGTGATGACAAAGACGTTAACTGGACAAGATTAAAAGAGACAGATGAAGAGATTTTTATTATTTGACTTGAGTTGTGTCCATGCATATTTCAACAGTGTTTTGTTCAGTTTTGACTTTAAACCAAAGAACATCAACATGCACACTCTCCTGATACTTTCATTGAGGTTGCTGCCTCTGTCAGCCCTCACTGAAGTGGTTTGTGTTCGCAAAAAGACGCTGATGTCGTGAGAGAGAAAAGGGTTAACTTTCTGCTCTATCAGAGCCAACCCATTTAACATGAGTTTAAAGGGGGTCTCATTCATCAGGGATACTGTTATGTTTCTCATTTCACATACACATATTACAGATGGATCCAGTCTCAGAGTGATTGGTCTCTGGTGAGCAGTCAGACACAATTCAAAGGTCCTGTCTATTTGTAATATGCTGGAAAGATTGCCACATGCTCTGATACAGTTGAGCAGATCAATCCAAGGCCCACATCTTTCTCCTTCATAAGCTCTCTGTACACCTCTCACTACTAATCACACTTCAAAACACTAAGGGCTGCAGATAAGCTGCTGATCCAATTACAGTTTTGCAAGCCTAGCAAATTAAGGATATTATGTGTCAGGGATTATATCCTTCGTTACCACAAAATGTATGTACAATTTCCTGCATTTTTATTAATCTCAGGTGTTCATTATTCATATATCATTATTTCTGTGTGTGGTTTGGGTTGTGATACTGATTAAATATTAATAATATAAATGAATGTGTCACACTGTAAGGGAGGTGAAACTGAAGTGTTCTGTAAACAGCAAGAACAAAGTTTTACCTTCCAGTTGAGGTCCCACCCCAATTATACAACTCATACCACTCAAACATCCTTTTTGAAATGATCTGCTCTTTGCTTATGGCAGTGCAATGTTTTCCTTTAAAACCATCTGTGTGGATTTATGTGGTTTATATTCCTCTCTTTAAAACTGGCAAAAGTTAATTTCGCTTATTTGAACGTGGATCATGTGACTGACAGAATACAACCTGATAGGACAGGGATCTGATTGACTGATTATACTTTGTAGCCTGGACGCTCAGCTTTGAATTTTGGTGTCTGAATCTCATCTAATTTCACAGTACAGTATTCAGTTGCTTCTAAGATTGAAATCCCTTTGAAATTCTTTGCTTCCATACAAGTGTTACTACTTTATACAACAACAGTTTAAATGATGTTGCTCGTCTCTATGCAACAACATTCTTTATCTACATAGATGGATACCCAGCTACACAACTACTGGCATGTGGACGGTGTGGGTGTCTTTATGACACAAATATATTAATTGTAAGATTCTTTGTTTGGGTACACATTTTCATCCCTCAGAAGGGGACAGACATCATCTGATTAACAAAATAGATCTTTAATATGCATTTTAGTTTCAGTTGTGGATAAGCTGAGACCCAGAGGAAAAGGGATGGAATCAAAACTCAGTTTAATTTCATCACCTACCACTGAAATTTTGTGAAAATCCCATTTGGAGGTTATGATTGGAAAGAAAGATTCTTCAACACAAGTCCTTTAATACGTTACAAAGAAAGCACAGCACGAATGCATCTGTGAACAGAGGTTCGAAGAACTTAATGCATTTAATGTGTATTTGCACATGAATTACACTGACATTCTCATTTAATCTGGCCAACATGTTCTTTTGCTCTTCTTACACAGAGCGCATTAACATTTTGAGTTGAATAAAATCATCCCTCTATTTTCTTTTCTCAGACATCCATAGATTTGCACTAATATCTGTATACCGAAGAAACACAGAGAGTGGAGAATGCTAGGAGAGGATAAAAGAAGAGAGACAGCCAGGGGAAATGATAAAGTGATGGAATGAGTTGATGAAATCCTTTTAGAACATACAGTATGCAAATCAGGAGAGTCATCATGTGCTGGCTTCAATTCTCATCTTGAAAATCACAGTACATGAACTCTGCATAAAGTGCATTCATAATTCTCTTCCATTCAGTGGTACCAGTGCAGCTCCACTGATCTCTGAAGAATGTTCAAGCAGATTCCCCCGACACTCACTGTGTTTCCACTCTGGACAATGCAGTCTAGGAAGACAAGAGACGGAGCTATGAAATCCATTTGCATGAATGCCAGCCAAAGAGAACAGAGACAAGCAGGCCAGACAAAAGCCCTGCAGGAGTCCTAAAGACCTACAGCATCTCCTGTGAGGGCTGACCAGGTCTCACTGCACAGCCAGGCAGCCTTACAAAAGGCAACCCTGGACAAGAGCCAACCATTAAAAAAAAAAATGCACCTGCCAGCTTGCTCTCTTTCCTCCCCGATCCTTAATGCGTTCAGATGGGAACCTGTGTTGAAAGGAATCATTTTACATTTAGATTTCCCAGAATAAAAAGAGGCGCAGGGGGAAACTCCATGCTTGGCGACATGTTTCTCACAGAGAAAGCTCTTCCTAATGAGTTCTTTTAAGCTTTGCTGATTATTTTCTGCTTTGGAGTTGTAGCTGGATTGCCAGTACATGTTTTCTCCACTATTAACCCAGATATCCATAATAGCAGCCCCGGGGTTAGTTTGATTGCTCTTCCCCAATCCTTTGAACTCCACTGCAATCAAACAACCCAAACTTCAGCTAGTTTTCACCATGAAATTGCAAAGGTATCTGTCTATCACAGCATTCCCCGAAGTCACCTAGCAAGGAACAAGTCTTTGTCCTGAAATGCCATCATGGAACTGTGATGCCATTGGAGGCTATGCCTGCAACAGCATCTGCAGCGCCCTCTGTTAGTCTTGCAAATAATGCAACCATGTTGTTGCAGTGAATGCAGTCTCCGTGTGTCCTTCCTTACTGGAAAGATTTTATCATGCCCATCTGAGCATGGGCTACAATACAAAACATGAGCTGTTAAGGATAATCCAAGATACTTTTCAGCCTTCTGTCTGGTTGAAATATGTTCTCTAATGATACTGGGATAACCACTTACTCAGAAAAATAGAACCTTCATTTTTCTTTCCACTGACAGCATTTCAACCACAATTATTTAAAATATTACAAATGGTTTCAATGCCATATCTTATATTTCTGAAAAGAGCAATGTCTTGTAAAAAACAACAAAGGCACAGAGAGGTGAAAAGGCAAAAAAAGTATCACTTATCAGCTTATTTCAAAATGAATTGTAGCGGTAGGCCACAGCTGGCCCTGTGAAGAGGATCTTCTTTATAGGCAGCACCACAACTTGACATTTCCATCAGGCCTGAAATTATTTGACATTTTCTGGCTTTGGAGAAATGTCGATTGCTAGATGGTTTGCTGTTTTTCATTTTCATTTAAATTTTCATGTGTACCTTTTGTCAGTTTGAATCCCCGGTAGTGATACCCCTGCCGTGGTCATGTTTCAAAGTGGGATCACCGTGCGTCACTGCAAGATTATAGCAGTAGCAATGAAGATGACAAGGATTGTGATGCTGCTTTAACTACTAAAATGCTTACTGTTACTAATTCAACTAAAACTAATAATAGTAATTCAACATGGAATCAATGACTCACTGTCACGCTGTAAAAAACACCCCAAACAGATGACCTGCATGAGGTGACCATGAATGTTCTAAACAAATTTGCTTTGATGTGTAAATGGTTGTACTTGCTTCAAGCATTCCAGCTCATCTGTCCATACTTATATAATTATGGTAGCTTTAAGGAAATAGCATAGCTGTGATGAAGTCTGACAGGGTGTTGCTGTTTTTCTAATTCCACCCACACTGCAATGTAGATACATTTATCCAGGCTGCCAGTTATGAAGCAGAAGTGCCACTGTTTCCTGAGAGCGCAAGTTGCTAGAACTTGATGCCTGATAAAGTGGTAGTTATATTGCTTTGAGTGACAACAAGCATGCAGCACATTCTGTCAACAGTCCATGCTTTGACCTCACCTTTGTCACAGACGTCCCTCGCTGCTCTGTCTATGGACACTTCATGACAGCACGGGAATCTGACATATCTGATTTTACCGACAGAGCAGAACAGGAACAGGGAAAGGATCACTTTGCAAACAGTGCCCTGAGGGCCTAAACAGAAAAACAGCACTGACTTTATCTTGTCGGTGTGCTTTAAATGTCAGGAGCTTTTTTCCTGACCCCTGTCAAAACTAAACGCTGTCAAAGTGAGGCTGTGCTTTGGTGTGTGACCTGCATACCCTCAACATTAGAGTCAAAGATAAAACTAAAAACAGCACATATTTAACTAAGGGGCATATGTTATAAAGCTTGAAATAAACTGCAAATATTTATTGTAGATAAAGTAAAACACAACACAACCACAAAATGAGCCCTATCCTGATTGGCGGCCATTACATCAGAATATTTCACACAGTGGACATGCTAAATGTACACTTTCAATTTATTTCACAAAAAAACAGCACGTCTCTTATTGGCTCATTAAGATCACCATAGGCTTAAAATCCGTGGGCAAATTAATGCTCTACTAACAGACTACTGGCCCACTACTATTCAAACTGTTCATGCTCCCTCTTGGTCAAATCATACATGACAATAATATTGCTTATCACAGCTATCCAGACAACAGATTTATTTAGCTCTTTCACTAAGTGACTATGGTGCCTTAGACTCACTCTGTTAATGCTTAGAACAAGTAAGCATCTGGATGCAATTGAAATTCCTTCAATTAAATAAAGACAAAACAGAAATCATTGTATTTGGAGGAGGAAAGAATGGAAGTTATTGCTCAGCTTGATGCCAGGGCTATAAAGACGAAAAATCTTGGTGTGTTAATAGACTCAGATTTGAGCTTTAG
>JAVQJL010096995.1:0-13466 GCA_036024295.1 Nannoperca obscura
TCTTGACTCTATTTTCTATTCATTTCACAACGTATGGTGGTGAATAAGTGTGACTTTTCATGGAAAACACAAAATTGTTTGGGTGACCCCAAACTTTTGAACGGTAGTGTATATTACAATACACTCAATACAATTAAACATTAAAGTAACAACCTGTGGACTTTGTGATTTTCATATGTATACTGCTTAAACTTAAAATACTCATAGTTTAAGACAACCTTCAATTTAAAAATAATGATTTGTTTTCAGAAATGATACACTAGGCCTAGCATTATCATTTTATTTCATTAGAATCTATGTATGGGTCTCAACACGACAGTGCCTTGAAGTTACGCTATTTATGTTACTGAAAGAACTGGAAAACAGTTTCCCATTAACATCTACATCGTGTCTCTCGATGTCAAATACATCCAGATGACGACTTCGTGATCTGACGTTGCATCATTTGCTCCCCCCTCCTGAGGTCTGTTTTTATCAATGTCATGTATTTGGTCACTGATCCAGTGCCAGCAATGATCTCACAGTATTGTCAGCCATAGATCACATTTGAACAGAGCTCTAGGTTTACATAGCTAACACAGCTATAGCACCCGAGGCTATGAGCATATGAGAGAGTTCACTGTCGGCCAAACCTGTTTCTCGCCACACATCACAGGGGCACCCTTAGAAACGGTGGGTGTCACGTAACATCGCATGCAAGAAGAACACAGTTGACCCCTATGGCCTTGGGCTTCTGTGGGCCTAAATTAGTATTAGGGTTTATCTTGGGAGCTAGAACATGACACTGTTGATCTTTGATTTTGGGCCCAGAGCATCAGCCCCGTCAGTCATTTTTTGTAGCAAGGTCTCTTCTCTCTTTGGACACGTAAATAGTCAAGGGCCTTCTTTTGTACTTAGCTATCAAGTAGTAAACAGAGAGGCGTCAAAGCCAGTGGCTGTTTGAATTGAACAGAAATTAGGTTAATTTAAATGATATCTGTAGAAGCACAATACATACACCTAGCCTTATGTCAAGTGTCTTTCTCCCCTTTTTGGAATGTTTAATATCTGTAAGAGCTACTTTGTTTATACCCACTCACGTGGCATTAGGGGTGTTGGTCTGTCATTCTGTTTGTTGGTAGGTTGTTTGAGCAACAACTTGGGCTGAAATATTTCAACACTTACTGGATGGATTACCTTGAAATGTGCATAAACATGGTCCCCAGAGGATGAATCCCACTGACTTTAATGATTCAATTGTAAACACTTTGCTGATCCTCTGACTTTTCCTGTAGCACAACTATCAGTTAAATTTTTTTATTTATCCAATACTTTGGTTTATGTACAAATACCTGCAAAACGTATTCCCATCGTCCCCATCTGCCTCAGCTGTATGTGGCATGCTAACAGCCTGAACTGAGATGGTGACCCTGGTAAACACTATAAACCAGCATGTTTGCATTATTATTGTGATCATGTGAATATGTTGAAACTCAAAGCACTGCTGTGCCAAAGTACAGCCTCACAGAGCCACTAGCATGGCTGTATGCTCGTTGTCTGGTGCTGTTTATAAGTATACGTCATTTTTGCATTCTAATAATATAATATTAATTTGCTGTAAAAGAAAAAAGAAAACATATTTGAATTTATTTAAAAATAAATAAGTTAGACTACAAGTCAAATTTGTAGTTGCTTATCTTACACAAAGGAAAGGAATCACATAAATATATTTAGAAAATACACTGTAAAGTATTGCCAAAATTATAGTTTTTTTTATTAAGACTATTTAATATCAAATGAATCATTTTTTCCGTTATCAAATCCAAAGTGTCAATCATGCCCTTCTACACGGCTCCCTCCTCTGCTGTGACGTCAAAATGGGGCGTTGTCCACGTTCTTTCAACGCATTAAACGGTGATAGGTCAGTCTTGGCCACGTGACACATATCATCCAGTCACAGGAGAATGCGAAGAGGGGAGAAAAAATCACCCGAAATATGGGGCCGTGAAAACGACTAGCGGTGACGTTCCATGATGGACTGTGCTGTGTTGTCACCAGCTGTTGTCTAGAAGACGAAGGAAAAGTGGACGGTCCTCGATTGATTGTGTGCCTGCGAGAACACCGTAGCACCACGTTTGGAGCTGAAACATGGTTCCGGATGACTGATCGATTCACTGGAGCCTCGCCGGTCTCCCAGTGATAGTACCAGTTACACATCTGAAGGCATCCACAAGACAGAAACTGTGATAACGGACTAATACAGGTCGGAGTTGAAGCCATTTTTCTCTGCAGTGAGTGTAACGATTTATTTATAATTGACATATAGTAGTGTACCTTTAACCCCAGTGGCGCTGGGTAGCTAGGTAGTCCACTTGTAGATCTTTGTAGCTACGTTACGGATCATTTTGTAGCCAGTTACATTTTAGGCTCTGACAACTTAAAAAAACAGCATGCTGGGATGACCAAGCTCTTGTTACATTGTTTACTTTTGTCAATCAGCTACTGTTCAGTTACCAGGCAGGTAATCAGCAGGTTTTCTTCAAGTCAAAGGTTACTTTTTTAAAAACAGCCGACTTGTATCTTAATTTAGGCTTAGTTACACCGTTAGTACCATTTACACCATGGCCACAGAAAATACTGGCTTCTGATTGGCTGGCAGGTGTACGTTGGGACTGAATTAAAAGCACATACTGGGCCACATGGTTATAATCAACATCACTATAGTAGTGTTTTACATTGATACATCATGACATTGCAAAATCATAGAAAACAATGAACTTGGCATCCACCGTTATCATGGTGGTGGTGTGATCATATACTGCAATCATGATTAATGCTCCTATTGTCATTTTCACTGAAATATTGTGCACACATTTATGTGGACCCCAGGAGGAGTGGCACTTGAGTTAGGAGCAAACGAGTCATATAATTAAAATGTACAGTGTATACACTTTTCAGGCACAATTTAGATAACTGCAATAAATCTTAACAACCCTCTAGATTATGTCTGGCCAGATAACCTTTTGCAGATGCAGTCTGTGGATAATCTGGCGTAGACTTCTTTGTGTTTATCTTATAGCAGACAGACATAGTCACGCCAGCTGGGTTCAAACTAAGATTATTTAGTGTCTGTACATCATACAGTAAGAAGAGCGCTTTTTAAGTGGCACCACCGCCATCATGAACGTGGGCACGGCCCACAGCGAGGTGAACCCCAACACCCGAGTGATGAATAGCAGAGGAATGTGGCTGTCTTACATCCTGGGCATCGGCCTCCTGCACGTCATCCTGCTCAGCATTCCCTTCGCCAGCGTACCCGTGGTGTGGACCCTAACCAACCTCATCCACAATCTGGTCAGTGGAGCAGAATGCTCGTCGGCACCAGCACCACCACAATTTCCTTTAACATTTGTTGAGTTGAGTCAGTGAAGGACACACACAGTGCAGTCTGGTAAAAGGCTTTGGGGTGTGGTGAATGAAATTACTTTACAAAGGCGGGGGTAACAAATCTTTGCACAAACGTATTGTAAGAAGACTGGAAACTTGCTGCTTCACAGCTCTTAGTCATATTCTTTGTTAACATATTGGTGCCAGTAATATGTCACCCAGCATTTAATTTCCAAAGCTGAGATATTCCTCAGTCTTGCATCATAAACTCAGATTCTCTAAGTCTGGCCCTCAGTTTCTGAGAAGAGTTCATTATCACCACAGTTGAATCTTTTTACAGCAGGTATTGTTGGTTTTGGGGTCTGTAGAGTAAATCATGACTCCCTGGACAATCTTGCTCTCTGTGTTATTTATATGTTATAACAGTGCTCTTCTTTTTGTCTCTAACTACGTGTCTCTTGTGTGTTGCAGTGTATGTACCTCCTTCTTCACACAGTGAAAGGGACGCCCTTTGAGACCCCAGATCAGGGCAAGGCTCGCCTCCTTACACACTGGGAGCAGATGGACTACGGTGTGCAGTTCACTGCCTCACGCAAGTTCCTCACCATCACACCCATTGTCCTGTAAGTCCCCCCCCCTGACCTAATGCTGTAACACGGGGAGGGAACTGATCATAACGGATGGATCATAAACTCGAGTGCACGCTGAGAAACGAGTAGAGCAGGACTGTTACTTATGGAGTACCAAAGCTTGACACTGGTAAGGTGTAGACAGAAGAAGGCTAATAACATGCTAGTGCTCCGACAGTGACATGATCCTCTGTGTCTCTATGGAAGTGGGTGAGTGCTTTTTCCTCCTGTACCAGCCAGCTGCTTAATGTGTGCTACCTCTACTTGTACCTTTCCTGAATTTACTTTCTACCTGTTTTGGTACATCTGCGAAAAATGTCCTTATCATTAAAACATGTTTTCCTCTTCTACCTCTATTTTTAAGTTTCCACTCACAAAGACAGCTGATTGATTAGCGTCCCTGCTGCTCCCTTATTAACCAAGCTCACACATTGTTCAGGAGCTTAGTATTTGCAGCAGTACGCCTTGCTGCTTAAATGCCCTTTTCTGTCCTTATTAACTAGCGGAGTTAAGTTTACAGAAGGCACTGTGGTTCCCTGGGGTTGATCAGCCTGAACATTGTAGTGATAGCAGTTTTGCAGGTGTGCACTTTTACGCACTAGTTTCAAAGGCCTCTTAGTCATTTTGTTTCACAGGGAAGCACAATTGGTCAGTCTCTAGGTTCCAGGTGGAAAAGCTACACATCTGCAATGGTCTCCTGAGAGCCTCTATTACACGTCCTCACTTGTTCAGCAGAAAACAGGATGTGCAACTCCTCTTTCACACATGCCACACACATCCCTTACTGGTGTGTGTAGTTACACCGAAAAGTGCTGTTGATGCTAAGCGTAGTTTCTTATTCACTCAAGTGTCTCACCAGGAATAATACATCCTTACAATTCAATACAATACAATACAATTCAGTTCAATTATTAATCACTGATGTTGCAATACTGCTGTTCGGCGTGTTGAAACAGTGTCACTGATTCAAGTGTTGGCACTGGGTTCATGAGTTAGGAAACATCTTGCTTTGATTATTAGAAGAAAAATAAGTAGAAGGTTATAGCAAACTTGTGATGTCTTGACAGTTTGAATTTGAATCCAAGGTTTTCTTTATTAAAGGCTGTGTGTTCCTCAGGCTGGCTAACAGAATGACTTGTCTTCGACCCTCAAGCTCCCTTTCAGGGAAATGCAGACATGAACAAAAATGTATCTAGAGTTCATATGCTACTCATTGCTACAGCTGTAATCATTTACTTATTCTTCTCTTATTTATCTCTGATTCAGGTATATACTAACCAGCTTCTACACCAAATACGATCGGGCCCATTTTGTGGTCAACACTGTTTCCTTGCTCACTGTGCTCATCCCCAAGCTGCCCCAGCTGCACGGCGTGAGGATCTTTGGGATCAATAAGTACTGACAAGGCGAAAGAGGACACCTCCTTTCCAAAGTTCACATGGACTGCTGGGAGCACAAAGAGTATCAGGCCTCTGATTTGGCTGCAGATCCACGATGATCCGTGGCTCTCGGCTCTGCTGAGCAGCACTCTAAATGAAGCCTACCGGGGATACTGTCATTGTACCAAACTCAAGGAAAGAGACACAATACACTTCACAGAGAGCACAAAGGGAGCGTGTACTGTAGTGATTGTTTGAGTTAAAGATTTTACAGAGAGACTTGAACAGCATTTGTGAAACAAAAAAAACAGGGAGTATTTTGTCCATTTCTGTAGAAATGACAATTCTCTAATGTGACAGGTGTCGGGGGGAGAGGACAATGTAGTTGCACAAGTATCATGTGCCATCTTACACCCACTGGCACACTGAGGCAGTAATCAAAGTTATTTTGTATGTAATGATACACTGCTGTATTTATTCAGCTTCCCTCCTGCTAGAAGCTTCCTCTTACTTGAGGCTTCTGGGTTTCGAGGAGAGTAACAATACTTTGAAGAAATGGCAAGGGACCTGTGAACTGCTGCAGAGGCGAGACACGAGAAACCACAAGGTTTTATATTTAGCCCTGGCTGTTCCACTCAGGGCCAAGATTGGAAAGTTAAGCAACTCTTATTTTTATCTGACCATTTCCATATTTGGACTCTTCTTGTCCTGGTTTGTGTCACAGAAAGTCTCCTGTCTGCAGAATCGTCTGGCCTGTGTGCGGAAAGTATGTGCAAGAGCACTCTACTGATCCAGCATAATCCTGCAATATGAGTGAAGGGACAAGTATTTCTGTCCTTACTTTTAGTACATAAAGGTACTCAGGACCCATTACATTTGCATGAGCCTGTTATGTGTGCATCTCGAGGCAAATTACACACTGAGTTACCAGTTTATTACGTCTGTGCAATCTAATGCAATCCAATACAGTAGCCTTGCAGAAAATCCTGAAATACTCAAAGGTGTTTCTAATGTTTTGTTTACCCTCATTTACATATATCAAAGGGGCCGGATATTAGAAACACTTCTCACCAACTAAATAACAACAGAAACATTCACCCATGAACTAATATATATAAAAGAGAAAAACAATTTAAAGCTGCATTAATTGGTTATTATAATATTATAATCATTTTGGGGCACACTGACGTATTACCCTGTAACGTTTTTATGGCAAATATCAAAATTGTTTGTTTACATTTCCAGAAGACACTGGAAATGTCTTCTGGCTTTTGGCCACCTGATGAATGTAAGTCCAATATTAACTGTTCTTTAATGCTGTTTCCACCACTTTGTCTGCTGTTAAGTGCTGAGCAGGTTGCATACAGTGGAATTTCTGCTGGAAAACCCCCCAAAACAATGAGCTAAAAGACACTAAAAAGATCTTGAGCTGAGGGAAAGTCCTGCAAAGTCGAGTGATAACTTTCCATGGGTCCCTGAGCAACCCTCATCACATTGCACAATTATATGCTCCATTGTTCATTTAAAAAATCTTGACTCCAGTGCAGCTTTAAGATGTTTTCTTTATCCCAAATAAAAATCGCTTTACTAAACGTTACTAGCCGCAAGTGACTTTTAAAATAGCTGCATCCACAAAATGAAGTCTGATTCAAACCCAGATTTTTCAAGAACATCAAGTGCTCCCTTTTCACCCTGTCAAAATCTGTTTTAGGATTCCAAGGACATGTGTGCTGTAGCAGTTATATTGTAGTATGTGCTAAAGGGATTTTTAGTTAAGTTACAAAACTGCTTTGTATTAGAGTAAGAATGTCTAAAAGGTAATATGTCACTGTTCTAAACAGTTTTGTTTGACATATAAGTCTAACGCATGTGTATGCTCCATGAACCGTTTCAGTGTGGCAGTTCTCATCTTGAATTAGTTTGTTAATGTGAAGTAATAAGTCATTATATTCAATTGTGGCTCGTGGTTCAGTCTGATTCCTCAACGTGAGGATTTTTGTTTGACTTTAGAAACCTCAAGTTGATTTAGTAACGATTAGCCAAAACTGTATAGTCATTATATAAATCTGTGGGACTATCCTAATACTCCTACAAGGTACAAAATAGATACTTGTGAAATACAGCATAATAGCAGAATTATGTTTAAAACATAATAAGAGGCAAGAAGTATTGTTTCTACTCGTTCACAAAATGTTGTGATTCCAAGCATTGTTCAGACTGCTTCTATTAAACAGTGTTGAAGACGGAATGTCAGCTTTTCTGGAGTGAAAACATGAAATAATTTCCCATATTTTTAATGTATGTGTACAGATGTTAGCCCGAACAGTGTTGGCTACACATTTCACTCCCAGCAGTAGTAATAGCAGTAGCCATAGTAGCATAAATCTTAATATTACACACAGTAGCAGCGGTGTTAATAGTAGAGAATACCAGTTTCATCTGAGGTTATGGTAGACAGTACCACAAATGAATTATTGTGACTCATGCTGTTTCATATTAATCATAGCTGAACCCAAAACAGTTCTACTCACTTCAATCTTTTTGCAGATTTATGTATTGAATTGGCATAATTTAAAATTGATGCATTGATCCAGCTAATGACAAACATGGACCAAAGAACCCAAGAATTGTGGATTTGTAAGTACAAGTCTATCCGCCGCAGCTTTCATTTCTCCATCATGATGTTTCCATAAAGGGCTTTCTTCAAGGACAAGCTATGATGTGTCATAGCACAAAGCGATTATGCATTTTTCATGCTTTTGTTTTTTTAGTGGACTGTTTCAAACAACACTTTGAACTGAATGTTGATGTAAATGTGAAGCAGTGTGCTCGTGGCTTCTGTTTGGTGATCAGTGTACTTGCTTTTTGAAGGAAATGCCAATGTGATCTTCTGTAAGTGCTTCAACCCAAAATACAGTATTTTTAACAAAGCTGTAGTGTCTGAGATTCAGTCAGTCAGTATTTAATTCAAATAAACAAGATACATTTGATGATAGATTTATTAAGATGGTGGCATTGTGAAAAATGTTGTGCACATTAACCTTTTCTACTTTGTTGTTTAATAGTTGGTGCCTCATGATGTGAGCCTGTTGAGGGCTTTGAAACCTGTTGGATCCTTCTGCTTTTTTGTGGTTTTAATTATTAATAAGTCAGGATGATAGAGGATTAAATCTAAACGTATAATCACAACATCACATGAATTACTGTTAATCTAAACTTCCAAACACTTGTTTTCTCTTTTTAATGAGTATAGTTAAATGCCTCCAGTCCATCGGCATAACCCCCCCCCCCCCCCACCCCCCCTCAAATACTGAGAAACTACCAATCTGTCCCCCCTCAATATACAGTAGGACATATGTTAAGTATGTCCTCTTTTTATATATATTGAGTATTTGTTATTTGTTTGTTAACCCACTTGGTTACTCCCATGCTAGTGCACACAACTGGTGATTGTTTGATTGACACCGTTAGCATGTTGTTATTGCTCTCAGTGTTCAATGGGTAATCTGACGGGTTTTTAGGTTGGTCAGTCAGTGGAGGTGAGCAAATGGAGGAAGTAACGTTACAGAATTCAGAATATTCAAATGATCATCAATGTCATCTGTCATTGCTCTTCAGGTAAAATAATGATCACATGGTCACACTGCAGGCAGCACAGAAAGGCATGCTGACAGTGGTCAGACAGGGACATGCTCTGGAGATGTAGATGATCTGGTGAGAATGTGAAATGTAAACTACAATACAAATTAGCTAAGCACATAGACAATAAGTGTAAGAATCCATCTAAATAGGTAGCTTAGTAAGGCACTACAAGTAAATGCATCTTTTGTGTGAACGATGGTGGTTACATGGAGAGCAATACTCCCAGATTAAGACACGGGTGGACAAGTTGCTTGATTTAGCTTGTAAAACATTAAACAGTAAGGAATTGATCAAAACAAAATGAAGGGGCGGGCAGCCACTATCTTTCAAATGATCAATGTAGTCCTCAAAACTATGTTCTAAATGTGCAGGTTTTCATATTGATATATAATATTCATATATGATATATAACCCATAAAGCAATGCTTTAATGCTTACAGGAGTTTACAGTTTACCTCATAAAAGTAGGATCCTCTTTCAAAATGTGCAAACTGATTTGTCCACAGTTGTGGTGTGCGACAGCAAATTTGCATTTATTTCTTAACTTGTTCTTCACCAAGGTTTTTACATTTGAAAACTGCATCAGTTTTATTTCATACAGGTACTGTTGCCTTGGAATAGCAATAGTTGTTTTACTGCAGTACACCACACTTATAAAAATTACATGACTGTCCTGAACTCTACAGCATAAACCTTTCTGCTTTGTACTTGATGTCAGTTTCAGCTGGTAGCAAACTGGTGCTTCAAATCAAAACTGCAATCCATGGTCTTTAAGTGGACATTGCAAGCAGATACAGGTTCTGTAAAGAGCATGCTCTGTTACACAACACTGGAGACTTGTTAAACATTAGGTGAAAGTAATGATGAGGTGTTGTAGAGACTATAACAGCGTATCATGTTGGATTAATTGTGTGAAACACAGATATTTGGCACCCTGGCATAAAAACCCCAATGTTTGTGTCGAGTAGTGTTTTTATTTTGTGAGATATGATCAGGAAGCACAGAGGTGTAACAACATTTTTAGTTTCATATACAGTCCTGGGTTCATGAGCCATAAGATTCAATTTTTTTAATTTAAATGTATGCCTTTTTTTTATATTCCTGGTGACATGACTCAATGTTAACATGATATTCAAAAGGCTGACATCATAATTGCATGTATGAGACCGGGCAGGTAAATACAGTTCATCAATGCACAGGCTAATAAAGGAAACTGATGGAAGTCAGGAATAATTTCTTGAATAATACATCGTATGTTTTTATACAAATAGTTGAAATGAAATGCCGCCTGTTGCTGATTTCACATACTAAAGTGCAAACTAAGGGTCTGGAAGGATTTAAAGTGTTAATGTTTAATTTCCAACTTGAATCAAATATAAAGTAACTTTGATTTGTCACGTGCACTTTTCTTAGTGTATGTATTTATATAATGACCATTCAAAAGACAGAGAGGCAGCTGATGAATTCATTTTTCTGATATTATGAAATGTTACTGTTGCTAAGGCAACTATAATAAATTGTCACTTTGTTTAATTACATTTTGTAATTTAATTGATATTAACCCTGATTACCCTTCCCCTTAGCTTGCATTTTTATATTCTCTTTATGTCACAAGAGCTATAAGAAACCAATGCCTGGGGCGAATGATTTGTGAATGTGAATTCATGGTCCATTTAATTTGATTATATCCTGTACCACGTGGTTCATATTTGAGGCATAGAGTACATAATAATTTGGGCCCAATATGCTGTGTTAACAGTTACATTCTAAAGATGAACAGTGCTCATATTAGTTTTGATAAAAGTTAAATATAAAAGATTTGGAGCAGGTACACAGAATACTGTAGTCTTTAAAAATAATGTTACCAAAACTGCAAACTCCAGCAGATGGCAGCAAATGGCTGTCATTGACCTTAATCTGAAGCGACATTCAGCCACTATAAATAGGAACGCTGCAAGGAAGAGACTATTGGTCTTTTTCAATTGTCTTTTTGTCCAGATGTTTTTCTTCTCTGCTCTTTCACTCATTTATTCACATCCAGATTTATAATCTCGTTAAAATCTGAGGATTTATGTTCCTTTTTACTTTGCTTTCACTGAAATAGGCTTAAATTTGTTCGACATGACCCATAAAAAAACAAGATTCATAGGAAAATATGCCTCTATGTCTAAAAATCTAAACAGGCTTTAGCACAGATGGCAAGTGTTCTGTTCACTCACAAGACAAAAATCATGTTGGAAGAAGACGCATTTGTAATATTTGTCCAGACATATGTCCAGTGTGTTTTAAGCAGGAACATATGCAATATTCAGTGTAAGTGTTGGAGCTAACAGTACAAGTGCAGTGGAATGGTTGCATATGTCTGCAATGAGTGCAAAAGTGGAATGTGTAACAAAAGCTTAAAAAATATAGTTTTTTAAGCATTGCTCATTTATGTACTGCACATAATCTGTCACGTACACCGATACAGCCTCCCTATTCACACTCACTAGCACCCCAACTTTGGTGTTGGTGATGCAGAATCATGTACTGCAGTTTCCAGTCCATAAATTAAATCAGGATTCAACAACATACAACACAAAGAGGATTATATGTTAATTCTTCCAATAATAATTCAACCACCCTTTAATAATAGTCTTTTCACAAGATGTACATCCGAAACAACAGCAGGAATACAACAAGAAGTACAGAAAACTGAACTTTCCCACCCCATCAACCATCTGAAGACCCCTCAGATGTAGTTCTGTACTTAAGTACACATTTGAGGTACTTTACTTGAAAAAAATGCTGGAGTAATAATAATATAAGAATACCAGTCACAAGGGGTTGTTTTCCTACATCGAATACTTTTGATACTTTCATTACATTTTGCTAATAATACTGACATACTTTTAGTTAGGTAACAATTTAAATGAAGGACTTTTACTTGCAATGAAGAATTTTTACAATGTGGTATTGATACCTCTATGGACGAAAAGTAACTAAATACTTGTTTTCTGCAATACTTTTACATTGATACTTTAAGTATATGTTGCTGACAATACATAAGCACCTTTAGTGGGGTAGGGTTTTGATAACTTTTATTTACAGTGGTGTACTTTTACTTAAATCCATTATCTTATTACTTCTTCCAACACTGGCCATACAGCTTTCATTACATCTGTGTTTATTACAACTGCATGTGTCTAATCAGAGGATCTAATAATCATATCACCCTCTCATCACTTGTATCGTCCCTCTGCTATAGAACATTTTGAAGACATAAGAGAAATTACGAGAAAGGTCTTTACACTGTCAAAACCCTTTTTCTGATTCCATATTTTCTTTTCTTTCATTGTGACTCCTACTGTAACTTCATGAAGAGTTTGTGCTGACACCGGGCAGGCAGCATGTCTGCTTTCTACACACCAACATCATTCAATATGAATGACAACCCTGCCTGAAAAACAGCGCCCAGCGTACAGAGAAAGCACGTGGCGATGCCATGTACTCAGATCGAGCATGTGAAAATGCATGACCCATGTTGTGAGGCTCATCCTGTGCGCTCTGTTCTTCTCTAGGTGTGACAGCAACAGGAATGAGATAAGGCACAACAAGGGATAGATTCATTTTTCAGCTACCTCTGCTGTGACACTGACACAGTTCGACCTGATAATAATGTGCCTGACCAGGAGTGTTGTGTGTTTCATGTACTGTAGGAGGGAAGGAGGAAGTGTTACTGTACGGAAGCAGTTTGGTATAAATAGAACTAAACAAGAAATGGATCAATTAATTATGAGCTCTGGATCCATGGGGTCTTTGAACTAACTGAGAAAGCCAAGGGCAGGACTGACGACAGGAGACAATGTTCCCTTGAAGCTGCTGTGCTGTCACTGAAATGCACTGTGGGGCTTTCAGAGAGTATAATGGCTGTTCTGCCAAACAGTAAAATCATATGTGCTGTATAAAGAAAAGAGAAGCAGAACAGCGCACAATGTATAAGCATTTCATTTTTTTCCCATTATCTGTGTGGAACACTTTCCCAATTCACAAAAACAAATTTGTCTCAGAAGCTAATCTACTAAATCATTCCTTTATTCTACTCACAAAGAAAAAAGAAAATTGGTTTATGGAGGAAAGGATGGGAGTTTGATTTAAGAAGTGGAGGGGACACAAACATGGTGGTGGGGGTCCTTCAACAACAGATACATGTGACACAAATACTGTTGTGCTTTCTATAATCAAACAATATAATTAAAAAAACTAATGCAATGTAAATTGCTCTGAGAGAGACCTAGATTGATCCAAGGAATCTTGTGTGGACTGTGTTGTTGCTCGTTTCCTGTTTTATTTTGAAGTTTCCTGAGAGACACTCTCTCTCTCTCTCTCTCTCTCTCTCTCTCTTTCTCACTTTTCTTTTTACTCTTTTCTTGATCATGGATTGTGCCTCTTACTAGATGGTTGGTGCTTG
>JAVQJL010096998.1:0-61086 GCA_036024295.1 Nannoperca obscura
TTTTCACTTTTTTACATTATTTTTTGGTTTAAATTGTGGTTTCCCCCCCCCCCCCCCCCCCCTGTCATTTCCAGCTGATGACAATGCCCCTTCAAAGCAGCTTGTCTCCTCTGAGGAGGAGTCCAAAGCCCTTCCTGCTGCTGAGGATGTGTCTGGTGCTACTGCAGCCTCTTCCAGCACACCTGTGTACGTTTTTCCATTCAGGTCATAAAGGATATGACAAGTAGCTGTCCGTTGTTGGCATTACCAAAAACAGTAATCTCTATTAGTGTATTGAACAATTTTGTTTGTGCCTGTACAGAGAAAGCGTTCGAGCCTGTGTGCTTTGTAACTGTGTGGAGCGAAGCCTGCATGGACAGCGGGAACTGAGACACTTTGGGCCATCTTCTGAGCGGCCAACCCTCAAGCCATCAGCTTCCCCACTGCCACAGCCTGGGAATGATGACCTGTCTTCCATTGGATTTTCCGACTCTCCCTGTCTGGCGGCACTCTTTGATGACTCAGGTTAAATTGAAAACATTATACTATTTTTACTGCTTTATAAATGTAATATGTTATAGGTTTCATCTACTAGAAATACAGCAGACAGATGTATTGTTTTTTTCTTGTTGTATTGTTTGGTAAGAAATTTCACTGATGTTGGGCTTTATAATGAACAGGGAGTTGTTGGGTTCATTACTGGTGTGCGGTGTGGTCCGAGGGAGTGAAGCGAATGGAAACTGAGGAGCTGGAGAATGTGGATAAGGCCGTTATCTCAGGGACACAGCGGGTATGTGCACTGTTAATAAACTTGGATTAAATAGCATTGGGTGAGAATAAAGGGATTAACATGCTACCGTTGGTTTGTTTAAGCTTTGCGAATACTGCAAAAGGCTGGGTGCAACCATTCGATGCCATTCTGAGGGCTGCTCACGTTTCTACCACTTCCCCTGCTCGGCAGCCAGTGGATCCTTCCAGTCCATGAAGCAGTTGGTTCTCCTCTGTCCAGAGCACATAGACAAGGCAGAAGAGTTGGGTAAGAGAGCCAGACATCTTTGTCAAAATTGTGACAAACACTGGGTATTTGAAGTGGGGGGAAAAAAAGTTATTTCCTGATAACTTTTATGTTGAACTAAGAAGGAATAAAAATGAAATTGTGCTAATATGATTTCTTTTTTCTAATACCAATTCATCTGTTGTTGTTTTTTACAGCAGGTGAGGAGGCATGGTGTGCAGTGTGTGACTCAGCGGGGGAGCTCACAGACTTGCTGTTCTGTACGGGTTGTGGCCAACATTATCATGCGGCCTGTCTGGAGATTGGTGCCACACCCATCCAGCGGGCAGGATGGCAGTGTCCAGAGTGTAAAGTGTGCCAGACTTGCAGGTCAGTCCACCTTTTGTGAGTCAAACTGCATCGTGTATGTGCAATTCAGATGTAGTGCCTAACGTTTAGCATATTTACGTTGTTTTCAAAAAACATTAAGTTGATTTCTGTCTTGGTTCTGCGTTCTCGTAGACAACCAGGAGAAGACTCCAAAATGTTGGTATGCGATGCCTGTGATAAGGGCTACCACACTTTCTGTCTCCAGCCAGTCATGGCTTCTCTTCCCACTGACCCATGGAAATGCAGAGTAAGTCACATTTATCATCCACCTCTGTACAATGTGATGCACTTATCTCGGAAACTGTGAAAGCTAGCTCACTTACTTTTTGAGAGCTTTTTTTCGTACGTTTCTTAGATCATTCGTTTGACATTTTATCCCCATAATCTGTATCATGTCAGAGGTGTCGTGTATGTACGGAGTGTGGTGTCCGTGGACTCGTGCTGCCTGGTTCAGCCCAGTGGTATGACAACTACACCGTGTGTGAGGGCTGCCAGTGTCAGCGCAGCTCTATGTGTGGCGTGTGCAGCAAAGCTCCCAACCCATCTGTCACTCTGCAGTGCTGCAGCCTGTGCCACAGGTTAGTTTAATGCACTAGCGCAATATCTTTCATTGGTAGCTATAATGTGTATGCTTGTTGCTCATATTGTCATAAAATAATTTCTTGATGATCTCTTTATTGTCTAAGGTGGGTGCACAGTGAGTGTGCTTTACCGGGTGATCTTCCAGAAGTCAAGTGCATCTGCCTGCTTTGCAAGGAAGAGACGCCTGTCACTCAACCACACACAGCAGAGATACAAACCAGAGAGGTGTCTGAGGAGACTGAAGGACACGTAGATTTGGTGGAGATGACAATCCAAACGGATGCAGACTTGGTGACAGAAGAGCACACAGACTTATCAGAGGTGACATCAGGACAGAAAGGCACATCAGAGATTTGTCAGGCTGAAGCCACGAGTGACAAAGACACACCCATGGACTTGGGTAAGTCTGAGTCTAACACAATATAAGACAAAGCCACAAGGACACATCAGTCATGAGTTTTATTGAACCACTAAAAGAATGTAACGTGTTTTATGTCTGAGATTTTCTTGTGTAAGTTAACTACTTTTATCTTTAGGGGTGGAGTCTGCAGTTGAGACAGCAGACGTTGGGGAGAAAATCATGGAGGAAAAGCAGCAGGTAGCAAAAGAAGAATTCACTTCTGAGACGCCCGCTGCTCCACTTGAGTCTACAGGTAAACTCGGAACACACTGTACACAGTAATATTTGAAAATGAACACAAAGCAGTACTTTACTTTATTATTTGATGGTGAGCCGTAACTAATGATAGATTTCTAAAAGGTAACACTAATAACCACGCATTCCTTAATCTCAAATGTAGAATGTGGAACAACAGAACAGGAGGTCTCTTGTCTACCTGCTGATGAGGAGAGAGCAGAAGAGGCAGTTAGCCAGGTGACCCAAGCCACCCCTTCCCAGGACCCCTCAGCAGAGACACAGTCTAACAACCCTAAAGTAGAACCAGCACCGGTGTCACAGCAGGGCCCTGAAAATATGGAGGTGAAGAAAGAGAAAGAGGAGGAGGAGAAGCAGAAGCAGGAGGCCACCCCCTCAGTGGATAAAGATGTATCCCCAGAGTTATTAAACAGTGGCTCTGAAGGCACGCCTATCACTGAACCATTCTGTAAGGATCCACCAAAGTTACCAGCTTCTCCTGCCTCTGTGGACAAAATGGAGCATTTGCTCATGGCTAATCAGCAGGAAGGAAGTCCATGCCAGGACCCCCAGTCTCCTTTTTCTTTATCAGTAGATGCTCAAGATGCCCTCTCTGCTGTGGACATGGAGGGGAGGTTACTACCTCACTCTGAGGAAGAGGAGGAAGACGACTATGATGAGCCAATGAAAGGAGAAGGACACGATGATGACATAAAGCAGGAAATGCACGAGATAGAGGTTAAGCCAGAATTGCTGCTGGACGAGATGTCCAATATGAGCCATGGAGATGAGAGCAGCAGTGGTTTTCTGGGCTCTCCAGGTGAACCAGATCCTCAGCTCTCCATGGAACTTGGCCTTGTACCTGTTGGCCGCTCGCACACAGATAACCTTCTCACTGAGACTGATGACTCGCTTCCCTTCGAACCCCTCAGAAGTGACAGAGAGAAGGCGAAACGCAGAGGATCCCCGGGCCGCTCCCGGATCAAACAGGTAAGGTCATTATGTACATTTTTCATTGAGTGCTTATATTTGAACAGCTGACATTTTACATAAAATCTTTTGTTTTTTTTGTGTTCAATGATGTCATTGTCACAACACGGCTTGACATTCAAATGGTTTTTCCTTGGCTTGTAGGGGCGAAGCAATAGTTTTCCTGGGAAGCGCAGACCTCGAGGCGGTGGTGGAGGGAGAGGGCGTGGTGGGAGGTCACGCCTCAAAGCCATGGCCTCCTGCATTGATGCCTTCTTGGTGAGCTGTACTTTATGCATCATTCAGATACTCGTTT
The DNA here is from genome assembly GCA_036024295.1 of Nannoperca obscura. NCBI lineage: Eukaryota > Metazoa > Chordata > Actinopteri > Centrarchiformes > Percichthyidae > Nannoperca > Nannoperca obscura. The sequence goes on from JAVQJL010096998.1 coordinate 3,865, forward strand.
TATATTTGATTATTTTTACAATATGGTCAAACTCACATGTGTCATATTTTGTCATAGAAGGACATTTTGTAACTGTTTATCCTCTTGTCCACAGCTAAGCATGACCGCAGACACTGGACAAAATAAGGAGGAAGATGATGAGGAAGATGACACCATGCAGAACACAGTGGTTCTTTTCTCAAACACTGATAAATTTGTCCTGCTCCAGGTACAGCTCTTGTTGTTGTAGTGTGACATTTTTAATTACCCTGTGGCATTTGCTGTGCCAAGAACCTCTGTTGTCACTTTCAAATGCAACATAAACAGACTCTTTGATTCCTCTTTCATTTTTCCTCCTCACTTTCTCTCATCTGTTTTTAGGATATGTGTGTTGTGTGTGGCAGTTTTGGAAAGGGTTCGGAGGGGCAGTTGCTGGCTTGTGCTCAGTGTGCCCAGTGTTACCATCCTTACTGCGTGAACAGCAAAGTAAGCCCACTATTATTCTTTAAGAGTGTCTTTTTCATCGCTGTATTTTGTGGATCCACATAGATTAAACCTGATATCTTTCGTAGATCACCAAGACGATGCTCCGCAAGGGCTGGCGCTGTTTGGAATGTATTGTGTGCGAGATGTGTGGAAAGGCTTCGGACCCCGCTCGTCTGCTGCTGTGTGATGACTGTGATGTCAGCTATCACACCTACTGCTTGGACCCGCCCCTGCACAATGTTCCCAAGGGTGGTTGGAAGTGCAAATGGTACAAAAAATATTAACTTGAGGAGCACAATGCTTATTTCAGCCTAGTAGCTTTGAATGGGGTCACATGGAAATGAATACATGTGCATTTGCATATTATGTAAAACACTCATGCCTCAGCCCTGCATTAGTAATTCAGCGGCCCATCCCTGTGCCTCTTGCTTCTGGAGAAACACAAATAATGTTACACCACTTACATTGGCATAGGTCTTTTACATTTTATTTTAATCTTGCATATTCGCTGTATAATTGTTACAGAGCGCTTCATTACTTCTGTGCAGGTGTGTGTGCTGTGTGCAGTGTGGTTCCAACTCACCGGGTTTCCACTGTGAGTGGCAGAACAACTACACCCACTGTGGCCCCTGTGCCAGCCTCGTCACTTGTCCAGTATGCAGAGAGAACTTTATGGAGGAGGAGCTGCTGCTGCAGTGTCAGTACTGTGATCGGTGGGTGCTGCTCATTAGAACTACATACACACACATTAGACACAGAAACGGAGGTATTCATGAGACTGCAGCTAATGAAGACAACCGGGGAATGGATTATTAATGTCTTTTTCATATCATAAATTATTCCATAACATCTTTGATTTGTTATGAAAAGTGTGCTTATCAATGTATTTGTGTGTGCCTGTGCAGATGGGTCCATGCTGTCTGTGAGAGTCTGTACACAGAGGATGAGGTGGAACAAGCTTCTGATGAGGGCTTTGCATGCACATCCTGCACCCCATATGTTCCAAAACCTGTGGGTAAGTCTCAGAACGACACGATTTTAAAACTGAAGACACGAAGACTATGATTTTAAAAAATATACACAGGATATTCTTGTATGTACTGATGACATGGTTTTCTTTTGCTTTCTGTACCTGCTTTTTGCCTTTGTTCGCACTAGTAGAGTCAGCGATTATGGCTTCAATAAAGATCAAAGAGCCAGGTTAGTGGATTTTGCCTATTCATATTTATTATCACAAGCACATTCTGCGTGGTCATCTTTTGTTTGTATTGTCTTTCATTTAAATTTACAAATGTGACTTTACAGAACCCCAGTTCTACAGGTTGGAGGGTGTATGGCTGACAGAGTCAGGTATGACCCTGCTTCGCAGCATCTCCATGTCTCCCCTGCACAAGAGACGGCAGCGTCGCTCCCGTCTCGGCACTCTGTGCTGTGATGGAGGTCCTGATGGAATGGATCTTAGGGAAGTTGAAGGAGAAGGGGAGGAAGGAAAAGGTTGGCACACTTTCGGCTCATCCATTGGTGTATTAACAATTTTAACAAATGTTGCTCATTTTAAATGTAAGACTGTGCAAATTCAATGTTATTTTGTTTATCTAGGGGAGCCCATGGAATGCGAACCCAAGATGGAGAACCCTGGGAGCCCTGATAGAGAAGGTGGTACTGAAAGGGATGGAGGTGCAGAAGGAACTGAAGGCGGAGGAGCAGAGGAGACAGATGATAGCAAAAAAAGAAAGCGGAAACCGTACAGGCCTGGTAAACTTCCCCGAATTTCACTGAACAACTTACAGCATCCACTTATATTTCTGAGAACCCACAAAATATGTTTTTCATAAATTGTACTAGGAATTGGAGGCTTCATGGTGCGACAAAGGAAGTGTCACACACGGATGAAGAAAGAATTCTTTGCCCAGCTGGCTGGAGAGACTACGTTAGATGGACAGCCAATTGAGAGAACCATTGATGAAGGTTTGTGACAACAGTAGACTGTTGAATTTCATTTCATCCAATGTTTAAAATTGTTATAATAAAATAATTCTCATAAATTTGATCTCAGAAAGTAGTGGTGACTAAATGGGGTGGGGATTCGGTGCTTCAGAACCATTACGAAAGGATGATGAGAAGGTGATGAGAAGCCCCTCTCATCATCCTTCCATTACTAGTGGCAGCGTGACCGCATTTGTGAATTTTGTAATGTTGGGAAACTGAATTTCATGCATAGGACCCCACCCTGACACTGATAACATAATGGATCCTAAACCAGTTGAGGGCGAGGAACAGGCCAAGAAACGTCGGGGCCGAAAGAAGAGCAAACTTGAAGACATGTTTCCAGCTTATCTCCAGGTTTGTTGTCTCTCTCTATGCCCCATGCCTTAAACTGTTTTTTTATTTTTATTTATGGTATCCAGTGATATAGTGTTCATAATCTTAAATGTATGTTTGAAATTCACTGCAGGAGGCTTTCTTTGGGAAGACACTAATAGACTTGAGTAAGAAAGCTGTCATGATACCCCCAGGGCAGAGGCCAGGTGCATGCCTTGTCCGACCTTCATTACCAGCACTACCAGGGGTCAAAACTACTGCCCCAGAGAGTAAGAACACTAACTTGACCTGTGACACACGAAATCTCTGCTAATTATTTGTGAAAGTGGTTGTGGAAAAGGTGTGTGACCTTTTGTGCTTCTCTCACTAGCTGAGGCCAAGGACTGTGTGGTGAAAGATAATTTTCCTCTCAAGCAAGAGGTGGGTGAGGCCCCCCAGGCTCAGGGAGAAGGTGCAGGTAAGTGTCTATCTGGATGCTGATGCTAGTCCTTTTTATTGTTGTGGTCTTGAGGTAATTGCAGGTTGGTTTAAAAGTACACATTTTTTTAGGAGTTTCTGCAACATCCTCATCACTGAAGGACCAGGCGTCAACAGATCCTCATGACTCTGATGCAGAAAAAAGTGAAGGTAGTCACCTGAGAGGATACTTTGTTATATACAGTATGCAACATTAACTTAGGGAAAGATTTAATATCTGATGTTGACATCATGCCTTGTTGTCCTTTCATGACAGGTCTTCCGCAAGGGGTGGAGAGTCAGGACTCTGAGCAATTCTTCAGGAAGGTTCTGGGAGTGTCAGACGGCTCCCCTTTGGGGGGCATGAAACCCATCTTGGAGGGCAGTAAGGGAGAACTCAATCGTAGCGCTCTGCCACAGAGAGCTCTCCTCTCAGGTGTGTACAAGTGGATGCCTGCAGATCATCATTTAAACATTTTTGTAGTGAACAACCATACTTGTTATATGATGGAGGGCTTTGTAAGGACTAAGTACGCAAGTATGGTTTAAGTGCAGTTTGGCTTGAGAATCAAACACGGAAACTCTCTTTCAGGGTCCCTGCCCTCAGCTGGAATGATGGAAGCCTTTCCTGGCCTCTCTCAGTCACCGTTCTTTGACATGCGGTAGGACCAATATTGCATTGCCTATTTCATTTTACAACAATTTGTAGTATGTAGTTCTGCAACAACTCGTGCTGTAGATTCAACATTTTTTGTTTTGTTTCCCAATTTAGGATAGACTTTTGTTTCTTAAGTTGACACATGCAAGCCCTCGATTTATACCAGACATTATCCTCTCATATGGTGTACAGGGACCGAGGAGGACTGTTCAGTCCAGATGGGGGTGAGGAGAGCCCCTGGGCCACTCCCTCCACCCCAGCAACCCCCTCCTCCCCACCGACCCCTACTGAGGCAGAGGGTGATGGGCTGTCCTACAACCAGCGCAGTCTCCAGCGCTGGGAGAAAGATGAGGAGCTGGGAGAACTCTCGACCATTTCCCCTGTGCTTTATGCCAATACCAACTTTCCCACTCTCAAACAGGACTACCCAGGTGAGTGTGGAAGAAATACTATACCAACATGTATCTCCTTTTATTAGACCAAACAGTCAGGCTTTTACAAATATTGGATATTGAGCAGAAGTTGAATATTTCTCCTGTCACAGACTGGGCTAGTCGCTGTAAGCAAATCATGAAGATCTGGAGGAAGGTGTCAGCTGCTGACAAGGTTCCATATCTGGTAAGTTCTATGTATTTTGTGTTAGAAAATTATCGATTATATATTAACTTAAAACTTGTTTACCACAGATTTTTTAAATGTACTAAATGGCTTTAAATGTATCTTTTTAATGTATTTAATCTTCTTCTCTTCATATCTAATTTCTTTCTGTAGCAAAAGGCCAAAGATAACCGAGCAGCTCAGAGGATAAACAAGGCACAGAAGGTAAGTCAAAGCATCATCATCCTTTTTCTATTGTCATGGTTAATGAAAGGTTTGGTACTTTATTTAAAAAAAAAATGTTTTAGACTGCAGATAATAAACGTTTCCTCTGTACTCCTCTCCTCTTCTCTTCTCACAGCAGGCAGAGAGTCAGGTGTGCAGGCCAGTCAAGACGGAGGCAGGGCGTGTGAAGGGAGAACGGCCCAGTTTACACCTCCAGATTCCTCCACCTTCAGGCTCTACGTCAATCTCTTCCCAGCCCAGCTCTGCAGGCAGCCCATTTCCCTTCCCTCCAGATTCAGGATCATCCTCTGTCTTTTTCTCAGATGGACCTGTTAAGACCCCAGGGTCAGCTGAAATGCGGACAGACCCCTTGGCAAAGCTTCCTCCTCAGTCACCCCATTCTCACTCCCACCCAACCACACCCTTCCCCCATGCTGGGGCCAGCCCCTTGCAGGCCTCTTCCTCAGGTTATTCTGCTTCCGGCCCACAGGGTCCTCCTCAGGGACGGCCAGCCAGTCTTGGCCCCTTTGACATGCAACCAGGAACTCCTGGAACCCCCAGACGGGCTCAGCAGGTTGACCCCTACTTCAGATCACAGCTGCAGCAGCAACAGGGCCATCTACCACAATCACAGCAAGGCTCTCAGGAGTCCCTAGGGCCCCCCGAAAGTCCTCATTCAAGAGGTGCTGGGCTTGGGGAGTCGCCCATTTTCTCGCCACCCCACAATACCCACTACGGAGATCCTTTTAGAACCCAGCAAGGGATGGGACGGCCAGAATATGGTTCATCCCCTTCACCCTCTGCAGTGGCTTCCTCACCTGCAAGCACAGGGCAGTATAGGGCTGATATGAGTGCACCTTCTCCACGCTCTTCTGCAGTTGGAAGACCTGACCTTTCGACTGGCTCCCCTGCTGGGATGCTGGAGCCTGGGGATGGTTTGTTCAAGGCACCTATGACGCCACGAATGCACCAAGGGGAGGGTGGGCCACTTCATTCTGGAGCTTCTCCTAGCCACCCCTCTGAAAGCTACAGGCAGTCTCCCTCCCACCCTTTCTCTGACCCCCACACTCAGCCACAGCTAACTCCCAGACCACAGTCGGGCGACAATTGTTCTCTTGGACCCCAGAGACACCCTGTAGGTCAACAGGAACTATGCCCTAGAGTGCCCTCCAGCCCACAGTCCCAGAGCAGCTCTCAGTCTCCCCACACTCCTGGTGGCCTCTGTAATGATGCTTACTCTGTCCAGTCCCCGGCTACCCCTCGTTTCCAATCCCCAGACCCTTGTTCTCAGCCACCTTCAAGGCCACAATCTAGAGACCCTTTTGCTACTATCCACAAACCCCCTCGTCCCCCCTCTGTTGCCCCAGAGGGAACTGCAAGTTATAAAAGCTCACCTCATCCTAACCAGCCCCCTCCGACCCATCCCACAAACAGTCCCATAGGGGATCCTCTCTCTGGTAAACCGTCAGCACCTCCTAATTTCAGCCGCAGCCCCAGCACGGGAGGCTTCCAAATAACCCAACAGCAGAGTCAGATGTTACAGGGTCAGCTTCAGCAACCACAGCCACAAACCCAGCAGACTATGGGGGCAGAGAGCTTCAGCTCCAGGGCGCCACCTCCTTCTGGACCTCAAGACCTACCAGCTGTCCGCCCTCCAGACGCAACTCATCAGCCAGCTTTGCCAGGCAATCAAGAAATGCCTGACATGTCAGCAGTGCAGGATCCTGCATTAGTAGGCCTTAGCCCCTCTGAGCTGGAGAAGCACCGACAGGTATCAAAATATTAGCCAGTGAACAATCATTCTATGTACCATAATTAGAATGTAAGAATGTATGTAACGTCATTTTTTGTTTTTTTGCTAATCAATGCTTCTTCTGTTTTTTTAGCGGCAGAGACTGAGGGAATTCTTAATCAGACAACAAATGCAAAGGAACTCCATTAGACAAGAAAAGGAGGCTGCTGCTGCTGCTGGCAGTGCATCCCCTGGCTGGTCTGGAGGAGAGATGGGAGCTTTTCAACAAGACAAGCCACACAGAGCACCACCACCATATCCACAGGTACACACCTTGAGCAATATGCCACAAACCGTACAAATGTAATAACTTGACAACTTAACATTGTGATGTAGCTGTTGTCTTTGTATGGCCTGGTTACAATCCCAGCAAAAATATACAGAAGTACAAAATAATTTTATAGTTGACGCTATACTGTTGACTGGTGCAAGCTAAATGACAAAGTGAGCGGTGTAGCTGCAGGTGTAGACTAGGTCTTCCACAAGTCTACCTGCTGAGCTGTTGGTTCAATCCCCAGCTCCTCCTGTCCACATGTTGAAGTGTCCTTGGGTAACACATTAAACCCCAAATTGCTCCCGATGGGCAGAAGAGCCTTGCATAGTAGTTTGCTGCCATCAGTGTGTGTCGGTGAATGTGAGGCAAATTGTATAGAGCTTTGAATAAAAGCACTGAATTTATTACAAATAATGTAATGTTATGTGTATGTTATTTTTGCTGTTACGTTTTTTAGGATCGTGTTGCTGCTGCTACTACTGCTGGAGCTCAGGCTTCTGTGGCAGGGAAGATGTCCATTGCTGTTGGAGGCATGGAGGACAAGCTTATTCGCCCACCACCCACAGGAACCCCTGCCATCATGGATCCTAATGCACTAAGGTAAGCACTTCAATGAAAGTTGATTCAAATTGATTTGGGAATGTAAGCACAAATTGGACACAATTACTTGGCCCTAAAGAAATCATTTAGGCCCATTCCATAGGATATTCAAAATTTGTTGACCCAGTAAACACTGTTTGCATTGAAAGGTCTTTTCTTTTGTGCGTCTCTGTTCTTCAGGGCACCAGGGCCTACCAGACCTCAGGGCATGTTTGCCCGTCCACCATTCCCTCCTCAGTGGCAGGGCCAGGCTCCAGGTCCCAGGAGGTTTCCCCAGCCTGGCATGGAGACGATGGGCATAAGGCACAATGTCAACCCTGCTGTCAACATCCAGGGTATGGAAGGCATGGGTAACCCTCACACTATGATACCAGGACATGCAGGAGAGACCATGCAGCCAATGGGTCAAGGACCTCCACCGCAATTCATTGAATTGAGACATAACTCACAGAGGCTACCCCTACGACCCCAGTTTATGCCGCGTGGACCCCAGCCCAGACCACGTCTCTTTGTCTCACAGCAAGAGATGGCAGCACCTTATGTTCAGCAACATCCCATAGCTCAAGCTGGTGGCATTCAGACAGAGGGGGGCAACAACACACAGTTGGGGTTACAGCAGGGTGGACTGTCAGTTTTAATGCCTCAGCAGTCTACAGGTCCAGTAACACAACAGTCCCACCTGCAGCTCCAGGCATCTACGTCCACTCAAAACATTCCTAGCACTGCGCAGCATCAGCTTCCACAAGTGAGCGTAGTCACAATTCCCCAGCCTGCCACAGTAGAAAACAGTGAGGAACTGCCAGAGCCTGACCTTGAGGGGCTTGGGGATGCCCCAGGGGATGGAGGTGTGGAAGATGAGGATGATTTGGCTCTAGACTTGGACCCTGACAAAGGAGATGATGATTTGGGGAACCTGGACAACCTGGAAACCAATGATCCACATCTAGACGACCTGCTTAACAGTGATGAGTTTGACCTGCTGGCTTACACTGACCCTGAACTGGACCAAGGGGACCCTAAAGATGTCTTCTCAGACCAGCTGCGGTTGGTGGAAGCAGAAAGTGAAGCACCTTCATCTTCCTCTGGATCTGTGCTTGTTAAAGTGGAAGGGAAAGCCAAGGTGGAGATGGGGCAGAAGTCTCTCACAACAGCCCGTGTCACTGCAGGAGGGTCTGCTACCCAACTGCCACCATCTGCAGAAACGGTTGATATCTCCAAGGTCAAAATAGAGGACAGAGGTCTGACCCCTCAGCTGCAGCCAGGACAGACTGTGGTTAAAGATGAAATAGGAGAGGCCGTGTCAATGCTTCTTGGTGGGACCACACCATCAGTCAAGCCTGCACAACCAGAAAACCAGTCAGCTTCACTCAATTCTGTTCGATTAGGAGGACTTCCGTACCCCCTGCCAGGCCAAGCTGATCCATTGCCTTTTCCTTCAGCTGCTCCACATGCAGACATTGGTGATGATCCACTGGGGCTGCCTGATGTAGGGGGACAGCACTCCCCTGCTGTAGATTTGGCAAAGGTAGAGAGCTCTTTAGATGGTGAACTGCCTCTTCTAATACAGGATCTGCTGGAGCATGAGAAGAAGGAACAACAGAAGCAGCAACAGCAGCAACAGCTCAGTTCCCTCCACCAGGGAGGCATGCAGCCTCATTTTCCTGGCCTCTCAAGTCAACAGCCAAACCCACAGGCGCCTGGGCAGATAATGCTGGCCCACCACCATCGTCCACCACCCCAAGGAATGATGGCTCAGCCAGGGATGGTAGCCCGTGCTCCTCACATGTTGCAACAGCCGCAGCAAAGACTTATTGGAACTGGAATGGCACCCCCCCCTCACATGGCCATGGCCCAGCAGCAAGCCATGATGAGGATGGGGCAGCCAGGGATTCATACAGGTCTCAGTCAGCAGCAACCGCAGCCGCAGCCACAGCCACAGCCGGTGGTTAAGCAGTCACCTCTGGCGAACAATTTCTTCCCAGATAAAGGTTAGCACTGTAGCTTGTCACTGTCATTTTACATATTGATGTTCTTTTTATACTTTTATCAACAGATTTTGTCATTATTTATTGCAGATTTAGACAAATTTGCTACTGATGACATCCTGGATCCCATTGCGAAGGCAAAGATGGTTGCACTTAAGGGTATCAAGAGAGTGTTGGCACAGGATCCAATGGCTGTTCCCTCTGGCATTAACAGGTATTTTTTGTTGTGTCACTCTTTTATACATTAGTTGGCCATTTTTTGGTTTTAATTTTGGTCAATATATTTCCAGTCAACAAATTAAAGACCTAAACTTAAGTTCAGTATTTAAACAAAACACTTTAGCTTGCCTATCTGTAGACACATCATCATCATACTGCTGACACCCAGCAGAGCCATGCGTCCGCCATATACCAAGTCTTTATACATTTCCTGATCATGCAATATTTTTATTGGACACTACCTGCCCAGCACTAAGTAGCAGAGATACTTAGAGGAGCATAAGCAAACATAGTGGAGCATTTTGCAGCTAAAGAGCCAAAAATTCTCTTGAGGATTCGGTGGAGACCAAACGGAGCTAAAAGGAGAGTTAAAATTGTACTAGCGTGACTCCAAATGAATATTAATGGTGCTGTGTGTCGGCTGTTTTGCTATATCAACTCATGTATGTCAGTGCTAGGTTCACTGCTTATTTCCGCTGACCAACAAATTAGTTATTGCTGGTTTAAAAGTTGGTTTGCTGAAATGTTTTGCCTCCTTTACCAACATCTGAACATGTTAGCAATAATTGAAAACCTATTTCTTGAGTGTTGTATTAAATGCATCACAGCCAACTATAAATACATCAAGGGAATCATTTCAGGTTCGTGCTAGTTGACAGACAACACAGATGATCAGATAGCTAATTAGCACTCGCCTTTTAGAAATCATAAGTCATGGTGCATGTGGTAAATGTGTCAGGTCTAACAGTATTCAGAATGCATGAAAACGTCTGAAAGAAGTGTTTTTACATTCACAATGTTTTTTTACTCTGCATACTCAATTCTTCTTTTGCAGTATTGGTGTAGTCTTGACACCCACAAGAATTATGCAGTTGCAGTTTTGTTATAAAATCACCATAGAGGATAACTGTTTTGGGCACTGCATATGCAAGTTATTTAGCCATCTCCGTGTTTAAATAGAGACAGACCAACCATTATATCCATGCACTCTAAACCAAAAGTTCATAATTTTATTGTTTATTGGTTTGGAAACTACATACCCTTACAGACCACTTTTCAATGCACTGCAGGCGTTATACATTCTTTGTATTGCTTTCTCTTCAGGCAACAAGTTTCTCTGCTTGCTCAGAGGCTGGCCTCTGCCCCTGGCACAGATCCTGGTCAACTTGCATCTGGACCTCCAAAGGTATGATCTCTTTTTTTTTGTCAGAAGTGATTTACTTCTATTTTAAGTCTTGTGTACCTGATTTTTTTAAAAAATGCTTTCCTTTTTGTGTTTAGGAGGGAGAAACAAGTGATCCCACACAGTCAAGACCAAACCCTCCTCAGTTTGTGCAAGGAATCATCAGTATGTTCAACAAATACTGCCTCTTGTTAAATTAGCGATTTGGAAAAATGTTAGTTAATACTAGTGCTGTCCTCATACTCTTTTATTGATATATTAAATTATCCTCTTCTGTTACAGATGATGCAGAACAGCACCAATATGAAGAATGGCTTCTTCACACTCAGCAGTTACTCCAAATGCAATTGAAGTTTTTGGAAGAACAGATTGGAGTTCACCGCAAATCACGCAAGGCACTGTGTGCTAAGCAACGCACTGCAAAGAAAGCTGGCAGGGAGTTTGCTGAGGCAGATGCAGAAAAACTAAAGTTGGTTACAGAAGAGCAGAGTAAAATTCAGAAACAGCTTGACCAGGTGTGTATTTATCAGGTTTACAAACGTATCCACAGCAAACGCACTTGACATCTTGATATGCAAATTCATATGTGTTCATAATTATTCTGCTCTAGGTACGCAAGCAGCAGAAGGAGCACACCAATCTTATTGCAGAGTACAGAAGCAAGCAGCAACAGCATCAGCAAAGCTCAGGCCTTCTTACCCCAGGTCATACTGCACCTGCCCCCCCTCCTCACATGTTTCCCAAGATGCCTGGCCAGATGGTGATGGGCCAACAGGGAACACCAGTAATGGGCCAGCACCCTGGCATGATGCCCCAAGGTGGAATGCCTGTCAGGATGCCTCAAGGGCAGCCCTTTATTAGTGGAGCCCAACCCCAGCTTCCTGCAGCTGTTGGAGCCAGTGGTGTCAGGGCCCCAGGTCCTCCTGGAGCTCCAACAGGATTCTTCCCACAGGGGCCTGGGATGCAAGGTGCAGACCCCAGGCTTTTCCAAGAAAGGCAACTTCAACATAGGATGCAGATGGCAAAGCTCCAGCAGCAACAACAACAACAACAGCAGCAGCAGGTGATGATGGGCCAACAACCGATGCCACACCCAAATCAACAGCCTGGATTAATTGCTCAGCCACAGTCCAGTATGATGGGGAACCCACTCATGGCCCAACAACAAGCAAACACTCAACAGGGAATGCTAACCAACCAAGCCAACCAGCAGAGCATGGTGCAGGTTCCACAAGGAATGGTTCCAGGCCAGTCTGTGGCTCCACTGCCACAGAACCTTGCAGGAGGCCAGCCTATTAACCATGCTCAAGCCATGATGACAGCTCAACCAGGGATGATGGGGAACCAGCCAGTTGCCCCATTGCAGCAACAGAGGCCTCAGCTGATGATGGGTCAGCAGGGAATGGTTGGATCTCCAGGTCATCCTGGCCTGAGGGGACCCCAGGCCCAGTTGACTGCACAACAACAGAACATTCTTGCCCAACGCATGCTCGCATCTCAGCAACAGCAGCAGAATGTTGCAAAGAATTTGGCCCACCTTCAGCAGCAGCAGATAGCACAGCAAAGACAACCAACACAATTGATGAGTCAATCTAGCCAAGAGCAAGGAGGGCTTTCGCAACCCTCTACCCCACAGATGGGCTCCTCGCCTTCAGCAGGAAGTATCACACCTCAACCACAAGGAGCTACAGACATCCAAAACTCAGGTCCCAAAGAGGGTGGGATCCTCAGCCCTGATTCGAGAACACCACCACAGCACAGTGGGCCCTCCACTCCTAATCAGATGTCCCAACTAGGCTCTGCAAATGATCATCAAACTGACTTAGGAAGACATCAGTTACAGCAGCAGCATCAACATCAAAACCAGGTTTATATGGGCCAGCAGCTAAAATCTAATCCTCAGTCTGAGCATCCAACAGGTTTGGTTGGAAACCAACAAACTGGTGTTCTTCAGCAACAGCAGCGACAACTTCCAGTCACCCTCCAGAGGCAAGGTTCCCTCAGTGTTGACAAGCCCGGCTTGATGACTGTTAAAGAAGAAGGGAAACCACTTGATTTCTTAGTTCAGCAGCAACAACAGCAAACAGTTCAAAATGCCATGCAGCAGTCACAAGATCCCAGCATCCAGCAGCAGATCATTGGCCAGAACCATCCTGGCCAGCCACAGCCTGTTGTGATGGGCCATAGTCATCAACAGCAAGCTTTGATGGCCCAGCAGCAAAAACAACAGGCCATGATGGGCATGATGAGAGCCCCGCAGCAAGGGATGATGGCACAGAGGCCTGTGCTACCAACTGGACAGATCCGCACCCCTATCAACATCCAGGCTATTATTGCTCAAAATCCTCAGCTCCGTAATCTTCCCCCAAACCAGCAGATACAGCACATCCAGGCCATGATTGCTCAGAGGCAGCTCCAACAGGGACAGATGCTGCGGATGTCAATGGGTCAAGGGCAGCAAAGCCAGGTGAGGCCTCACATGCCACCAGGACAGGTGCCACAGGTTGGGCAGCAGATGCCAGGGATGGAAGGTCAACAGATGCCATATGGAGCCATGGGGAAGCCAGGAGCAGTGGTCACTCAGCAACAGCCAGGCATGTTGGGCCAACAACCTGGTGTTGCTCCTCAGATACAGCAGGGGATGATGGTATCTGGGCAACAACAGCCACAAGTAGGAGAGATGATGCAACATATTATGAGAGGCCAGGTACCGGTGCCACCTTCCCCCATGGACCAGGGCCGTATGGTAAGGCCAACATCTCCACGTCAGCCGTTGGCCAACTCACCTGGGGATCCTCAGCGCCACACATATAATCAGGCTATGGGGATGCGTCCACCCACTCCCAACCAGAACCAACAAGCACTAATGGTGGCTGCAGCAGGCCGCATGCAGGGCTCTCCATCCCATGCATATTCTCCAAGAGGTCCCTTCGGCATGAGCCCAGCCCACCCGGCCTCACCCCATTCATCGCATGTCTCCTCACCTTCTATATCTGATGGTAGGGCTGGAAGATGGAGTCCATACAACCAAATCAGGGCATCTCCACTCAGGTCACCTGGAGCAAAGAGTCCACTTGATTGTCATGGACTGAAAGTAGAAAGTCAGACATCAGGCAACGAAACATCTCAGACAGCCTCCTTTATCCCCAATGGTCCACAGAAAGGCATGAATGTTCTGCAACAGTCGCAACAGGTCACAGAGAGCCATGTTGCTCACACACAACATGGCCCTAGAGTCGGGGAGCTATGCAAAATTACCCTGCAGAACATAAAACAGGAACCAAGAGAGGTTCAATGTGATGGTGCGGCAGAGCCTCATCTTGGGGCTATAAAGCGAGAAGCAACGGGTGAGACTCTTACTTCTGGGAACAACGCTTGCTTTATTAATGCTGGAAACATGGCTGGAGATCCTGGGACTCAAGGCCCAAGATCTGAGACTGGACAACAACTATTACAGAAACTCTTGAGAACCAAGAACCTTCAGCTTGGTGCTCAGAGGCCTTCTGAAGGCATCCACAATGAGATCAACGGTCACATCAACAGCAAACTTGCGATGCTGGAGCAAAAACTTCAAGGGACGCCACGAAATATGGAGGTATTTTTTTGTTCAGTGCATTAATTCATTTTGCTCTCATGTTATTTGTGGGGAAAGGACCTCTCATTAATGTTCTCGACCCTTACAGGATTTGCAGTCTATAACAAAAAGAGCTCCAGTACAAAAGCCAAAGCGCAGTAATAAGGCAACTGGAGACCGAGGGCCTAACGCACGGAAGAAGAATAAGAAGGATGAAGTTGGAAAAAGCACAGAAGCCCTGATAAAGCAACTCAAGCAGGTAATAGGATGGCAAAAATGTATTTCCTAAATGATTTTTTGCCATTGATGTTTTGAAGAGTGGTTCTTTATCATGTAGACTAATGGACATTTACCCTCCAGGGTCTCTCTCTGCTGCCCCTGATGGAGCCTTCAATCACTGCCAGTCTAGATCTGTTTGCCCCTTTTGGAAGCAGTCCAGCCAATGGCAAAGCTCAGCTCAAGGGTTCCTTTGGAAATGCAGTGCTGGACAATATCCCAGACTACTATTCTCAGTTGCTCACAAAGGTATAACTAAGCTGAGCCTGCAGGTTAGCTGCTGCAGGCTGTGACAACATTTAGTTGTTGATTAATGCTACTTCAAGAAAAAAGTCTTCAAAAAGTTGATTTATCAGTTGAAACAAAGTTGATTTATCAGGATGTTGTTTTGTGCCTTTTACAGAGTAACCTCAGCAACCCACCAACACCTCCATCCTCCCTGCCACCTACTCCTCCGCCTTCAGTACAGCACAAGTTGCTGAATGGTGTGACTCCTGGGGAGGAGCTGTCTGAGGGTCAGAAAGACACAGAGCCAGCGGAAGAACCAATGGGTAAACAATGAGGGATCTGGCATGAAATACATGTTTTTCATTCATATTTAATCTGCAGTTGTACAGTAACTGAGTGCTAAATACTCTCTGCTTTCCCTGCAGATTCTGTAACAGAGGAGGTGAAGAGCGTGGACATTTTAGCAGCTCTCCCCACCCCACCACATAACCAGAATGAGGACATCAGGTACAATAGCACGATTCTCTTGAGTTCTTTGTCAACCAGAATACATTGATTTTATATTGATTATAAATGTAGGAAATGTCTTTTCAACAGGATGGAGAGTGATGACGAGGATGCACCAGAAAGCATCATCCCGGCATCGTCCCCTGAGAGTAATGTAGGTGATGAGACACCACGTTTCCCTCACCTACGGGAGCCCAAAGAGGAGGAGACGGAGAGGGCAATATCCCCCATTATCCCCCTTATACCTCGCACTGCCATCCCAGGTATTCTACAACATTCTAACTGTAATTCCCCAACAACAGCCACATTGCTTGTGTATATACACATCTAATGTATGTCTAAATGTATTAGTGAAATCCGTCCTGAATGTGTGTTGCAGTATGTTTTATTCAAGTCTTGTTTAATTTGACCGAATCCGTTTACAGGGATGATAAAATGATAAAACTGACATATTAATTTACATTTTCAGCATTCCCAGAGAACAAACCATTTGAAGCATCCGATGGCAAGGTAGTTTCCACATCCAACCATTGGGACAAGGCCAAAAGCAACGAGGTGTCTGTTACCTTCACTTTGTCCTCGGCCGCAGCCAAGGTACTAAGCCATGATATCATTGTACCCCGTTTAACCTTTCGTTATCTTCATGCATCAGGTAACAAAAACTTGAACTGACTTTTTTTCTCTTCCCAGAAACTGAACCACGTGATGATGGCCATGGCCCAGCTGCTTAACATTAGGATGCCAGGTTCTTATGAAGTGACTTTCCCTCCCCAAAACCCTGACATGCCTGGAGTGGATGGGCCTGGGAAAGGACCCGACCAGTCAGGTATACATTTAAAGACCATTCATTTGGATTATCCTGTTGTCTCATTGGATTAGGACGGTCAAGACAATAGGGTGTAAATTTGTATCAAGACATTTTTCATTTCAACCTGCCACACGTCTGTTAAAAGGAACAAAGTAGTGCCATAGTTTTGGTCTTTTTAAGCCTCTTGTGATATCAGTCTTGTGCTTGTAGGTTGATCACACAAGCTGCAGAGTTGCTGTTTTGTCATTGTAGTAGAGTGACTACACTGCTAGTGGCATACCCATATATTTACATTGCTCTCAAACACGAATGCAAGACTTTTAAGTTGATTAATCCACAAATTGAGATTAATATTAAGATGGTCATGTTTTCCAGGGGCTCTGAGCACAAAGGACGGTGCTTCACCCAGTCAGGATGAGTGGCTAAGGCAATTTGATGTGTCCCTACCAGGCTGTACATTGAAGAAACAAGTGGACATTCTGGCACTTATTAAACAGGTTAGTCATGTCTCTTGAGAACTTTGTGAATTATTGGTCCTTATTGTTATTTCTTTTTATCATATGCCATGTTTTCTATATTTCTTGAAAGCTGTAGATCTCATATGTGCATTCTTCTCTCAGGAATTTCCAGATAAAGAAGACAGCCCTGTCCAGCATTGTTACACAACAAATGTAAGTGACTTGGACGTGCGCCACCTTCCTGCTATACCAGTAGAAGAATCTCCACCCCCATCACCGTCCCCTCCACATCCTCCCCCGTCTGTCGCAGTTCCAACTACAGAAGCTGAACCTTCGAAAAAATCAGCTTCTCCATCCCCGACTCCCTCCAGTCCCACCATTGTCCAGATCAAGATTGAGCCTGAACAAGATGTTGGTCTTCCCATTGACGCTGTTCCAACTGAACCAACTGATGTCACAGAGTCTGAAGTTGCGGCTCCAGAGGCGATCACAGATCCAGCGACAGCCTCTGCAGTTCCAGATCCTGCTGCTCCCACTGAAGACAATCTGAGTCCCGCTGTCAAGGAGGAGGACTCGGCCACTGATCCAGCACAGCCTCCTGAAGATTCTCCCAACAACATGGAGTCTTCTCCTAAGGCTGTCAAACAGCGCAGGCCTCTCTCCCCTGATGAGGAGGTGGTACATCCCAAAGTAAAAAAATGGAAGGGGATTCGCTGGAAGCGTCTTCAGATTGTCATCTCAATACGTAAGGGTGGATCAAAGAAGGAGAGCAGTCGTGAGGTGTCTGAGCTAATGGAACGCCTGCGCATTACTCTGCGACCAGACAAGCTGCCTCGGGATAAACGTAAATGCTGCTTCTGCCACGAGGAAGGCGATGGAGCCACAGATGGGCCGGCCCGGTTGCTTAACATCGATGTGGACCTGTGGGTGCACCTCAACTGTGCCCTGTGGTCTACAGAGGTGTACGAGACGCAGGGGGGTGCCCTCATCAACGTGGAGGTAGCCCTGCGTCGGGGATTGCGGACTCTTTGCGCGTACTGCCAGAAAACCGGTGCCACCAACAGCTGCAACAGAATGCGCTGCCCGAATGTCTACCACTTCGCCTGTGCCATCCGGGCCCGCTGCATGTTCTTCAAGGACAAGACCATGTTGTGCACCCAGCACAAGCTGAAGGGCCCCAGTGAAGATGAACTCAGCGCGTTCGCCGTTTTACGCCGCGTCTACATTGAGCGTGATGAGGTGAAGCAGATTGCCAGCATCTTGCAGCGAGGTGACCGCGTCCACCTGTTCCGCGTTGGTGGTCTCATCTTTCATGCTGTTGGCCAGTTGCTACCATCCCAAATGGCCAACTTCCACTCACCCACCGCCATCTTCCCTGTTGGCTATGAGGCCACACGCATTTACTGGAGCACTCGTCTGCCCAACAAGCGCTGTCGCTACCGCTGCCGCATCAGTGAGGATGAAGGTCGCCCGCTGTTCGAGGTGCGAGTCCTGGAGCATGGCCTGGAGGATTTGCAGTACCGTGACCCCACTCCTGAGGGTAAGAACTTACACACTGCTTCTGCTTTATCTTACTTAGTAGCTTAGTTTTATTTTTCCCACTTGAAATAACCACTCACTATATTTAATTCACCATCTTTAGGGATCTGGGAACGGGTGGTTCAGCAGGTGGCTAAACTACGAGATGAATCATCCATGTTGAAGCTGTTCACTGAGCATGTCAAGGGAGAGGAGATGTATGGGCTCACAGTTCATGCGGTCATGCGTATCACTGAGTCGGTAAGAAGATGCAGCAGGAAAAAGTGTCACTTTGTCTCCCGGTTATAATTGAAGCCCTTTACAAGCCGATGTTCACACAAACGAGGGCTCGACATCTCCTTAAAAGTAAACTTGAGCATTGGTGAACAGATTGTTCCATTGATAACAAACAAATTGGTCAAAATTCACTGTTTATATTGAAGTAAATCAGGTACATTTCTGGAAACCAACAAAAGTCACCTGATTAATTGTTAGACTAAAGCAAACATCACAAGCAGACACGACATTATACAGAAAGCTCGACCAGACTCAGAATTAAGCCCAGTACCTAAGAGCCTGTGGGCTACAGAGCCACACAAGTCTGCTGTGATATGATATAATGGTTATACTGTAGATCAGAGTGCACTATTAACATGATTTGTGTTGCTTTGTTGTGTTTTAGTTGCCCGGGGTGGAGAACTGCCAGAACTACCAGTTCCGATATGGCCGTCACCCTCTGATGGAGCTCCCTCTTATGATCAACCCCACTGGCTGTGCTCGCTCGGAGCCCAAGGTCCCCACGCAGTGCAAGAGGTAGAGCAGCATTGTTTTAGCACGAAGCTAGACTTTACACTAACACCCAACATGTTGCATCTTGTTGATTTTAATTGTAATACTCAATACACAATATCTCTGTATTATTATCAGTAAAGCCATAACACTATAATTACAGATATAATAAAATAACATGACAACATACTCTTTACAGTGGATGAAAAACGTCACTGTGATTTGCTCAAATCAAAAAGTATGAATTTTCAGATATGTAAATAGGCAGTCCCATGTTGAGGACCACTAGTTTAAACTTGTTATTTGATGTACAGTTTATCAAAGAGCCTTGCATTTCTAAATGTATCTTTAAAAATGGCTGAATAGCCACTCACATTTTTTTTTCTTTCTTTGTCTCAAGGCCTCACACTCTAAATAGCACCAGCGTGTCAAAGGCCTACCAGAGCACCTTCACTGGAGAGCTCAACACACCTTACAGCAAGCAGTTTGTCCACTCCAAGTCGTCCCAGTATCGGCGCCTGAAGACTGAGTGGAAGAATAACGTGTATCTGGCACGGTCCCGCATTCAAGGCCTGGGTCTGTATGCTGCTAAGGATCTGGAGAAGCACACCATGGTCATCGAGTACATCGGCACCGTCATACGCAACGAGGTGGCCAATCGCCGCGAGAAGATCTACGAGTTGCAGGTACAATGAAACACTGCAAAGTGCACAAAAAGTATTTCTTTGGGTTAATGTTTAAGGAACCCACCAAAAAAGTGTTAAATGCAACAAAAAAAAAGGAGGGGGAAGTTTGGGGAGGAGGAATATTTGACATATTTTGTTGTTGAGCCAGAGAAGATGTATGCACATTTTCATTTAAAGAAGATTATAAAATTAGATTCACGTACATTCACATATATCAAATAAATGTATAGGATTGTATTTTGAGATTGGAATAGTATCAAAAATAATACTGCCCAAATTAATTCTACAGCTGGGCAACACTTTCAGAACAAAAAGGAAATTTAGGTCTCTACATTTTTTTATTTTATTTTGAATTGAAAATTTGTATCAACCACTTCCTGTTTTCTTCTTGTGACTTAGAACCGCGGGATCTACATGTTCCGCATCAACAATGAGCAGGTGATTGACGCCACTCTGACAGGTGGCCCAGCTCGGTAAGTGTTGATTTGTTATTGGTTGCCAGATTGAAAACCCTTGAGTTCTACATATGTAGTTTTAAAAAAGAAAAAAAGTATACTGACTCTCCCTCTCCCCTCTTTTCCAGTTACGTCAACCATTCCTGTGCGCCCAACTGTGTTGCAGAGGTTGTAACGTTTGACAAAGAAGACAAGATTATTATCATTTCCAGCCGCAGGATCCCCAAAGGAGAAGAGGTGCAGTGCGCAGAAAACTGACCACTACTCACTCTTACACGTCCCCTTTATTTCTTTACCATTTGTATGTTTTTGAAGTTCCTTTTTAAATCCCAGTAGCCGTTAACCGTCTTTGCTGTTCTTAATTCCAGCTGACCTACGACTACCAGTTTGACTTCGAGGACGATCAGCACAAGATCCCTTGCCATTGTGGAGCCTGGAATTGCCGAAAGTGGATGAACTAACCGTAAGAAAGAAAAATGGAGAATTCCCATCTCACTGGTGCCAGAACACTCCTGCGCCAAAGCCTTTGAATCCTACATAGCCAGTGCATAAGCTGTTCTGAAAGACGTGGAGGAAGGCAGGCCTCCGTCATTGAAAGACTAAAGCGTTGACACCTGTAGCCAAAGGTTTGAAGAGCATTAATCAATAAAAAGCAACCGACCACCTCTGTCAACAGCAGCGGTGGGGACTAACTTTCATGTTTGGACTAGTGAATCACCCTTTCCTCAGCCAAAACCCTTTCCCCCCCTTCGACTGTTCTCAATAAGCTTACAGTGGCTGGAAAACCATCCTCAACATCTACCAAATGATTCTGACCCTCTGATATCAATACTCGTAGTGCAGAGCTTACCTGGAGCTTCGACAAAAAGCCATTTTTAAAATACTAAGAATGAACTAATGATGCATTTATATGTTTTAAGTCGGACCTATTTCCTGTCCCACCTGACCACACCTCCCCCTCACCTCCCAGAAATGGCACTTTCCCATCAAGTCATCAATGAAGACAACACGGATATTGGCTAGCTAGACAATCTCGATGTGGCTCTGCCTAAGAACTACATATGATCGATGGAAGAAAAAAAAAGAGTTAATATAAAATTTGAGATGCTATTCATCTGTGGCGCCAGAGGCACCAGATGTTTTGACTGTGTGGAGTCCCAAGGTGGGTTAGTTGGACCCAGTCTACCTCATTGATTTTAGCGGGAAGTGACTGCTTTGTATAAAAAACTGTTAACTGCTACTGTGGAACGGGAGGGGGGGATGTTTTTATGGGCTTAGCCTTCTCGGACAAGCAGGGAATCTTAAGCAGCAGGTTTGCTCTATCTACTCTATGCTGATGATGATTTACAATAATGAGCCAACATAATTATTATCCATGAATTGTTTATACAGAGGAAATATATGACAGTTTTGATAAGATATTGCATTAAAATCACAATCAAACTTAGCGGGTGTCCTGTATGCCACCAAATCATCCTGGATATTGATGTAGCTTTTTCTTTTCTTTTTTTTGTTTTTGTTTTGTTTATTTATGCATTTCAAAACCATGTTAATTAGCTGTGTGAAAGCACAATAACATCCACCTTTTATGTTGCTTAAAGACAGTAACGGTGCGAGTGAATGGCTCTAGGATCACAGGACTCTGAAGTCCAAAATTTAACCAAGTACTCGTTTGCTTGTTGCTTCATACATTGAAGTTCCACTTGTTGAAAACCAGCCGGTAGATGCATGACTACTGTCCCATTAAATGCTTTTTATTCCCCAACAACTCAACCTTTTCACAACTCAATCTTAAACTTTGAATCATGCCTCTTCCTCTCTGTATTATTTAGTGGACTGTTTTTAAACTTTACTGTAGTAAGTCTTCCTCTGCCTGAGTACAGCCTGCAGTGTTTCTACTTCCCCTGTAGTGTGCTTTTCTAGTGCTGGTACTGTCCTCTCGAGGCTGAACTGATGGCAGGGAAAGACTTATTGGAAAAAAGGGCATTTGTTTTCATTTCTATGTAAGATGAATGAAAAAAGTCTTTAAAGGGAGCTTTACTAAAACTCCTCCTTCCCCTAACCTAAGACCTCACATGATTTTAAAAATGCAAAGTTGTACAAACTGTATATATAGTATATGCATTAGGGGACAGCAACTCTTTATCCAGCCCCTTTGTAATCAATAAAGTCAAAAGTGTAGAGAAATAAAATTGAAAAAAAAACAACCACTGGATATCATTTTAACAAAGATAAAGCTGTATATAAATATAAATATATGTAAAATGGCAAACTAATATCTTTATGTATATGAACCAGAGTGTTTTGCATTTACCTGTTTTTCTATTAGTGTTTTTGCTATAAGCTCTCAGAGACAAGTTTGTTAAAATAGATGAGAAAATGTCCGGTCTTCTCCAATCAATTGCGACGAGAAGCCGATGTGATTACAAAACTGTTTGGATTCATGTGGAGGGTCGTTAATTAGACATGAAAATCACGTCTTGCGTAAAGCAGTACAATGGTGCATAGCATTTGTATTTATGTAATAATGTTTGTGTTTATTTTTCTTTTTATTTATGCTACTGCTTGTTTGATTACCAAAACCTGTCCCTTAATCGGTCACAATTGGATTAATATACTCTTGAATGGAAAATCTTGAATTCCCTAGAATATTGTTAGTGTTTTGCTTTTTTATATCTTCCCTATAGAAGTGAATGTGTTGGTAAACCTTGTGAAATGGTTACTTGGCCTAATGTATGTTATGATGTAATACTCAAAGTTAATCCCATACTTAACCTGGTAATGAATTGCACTCATAGTATAACGGAGAACTTCTCTAAAGTGGTAGATATTGATCAAGTATCCGAAGCAGCGATATATATATTTTTTGGTATGTTTCTATTTCAAGGGAAGACCATGACGAGACATTAAGCCGCTCACTGGATTTTAGCCTGAATGATTTTTAACTTCTCTGAATCTTAATTTAAGTTCTCTGCATATCGTATAATTTAATAAAAGTTTGCTCAAATTGAAGGTTTTTTTTAACCTCACCTACTTTTTAAAAAGATGTTGCATCTGTACAGCAGAGATACTTTTAGGGAATATGAATAAATATAATGATCATTTTTATTGTATGTGGCATGTTTTGTATGGATATTATTTTGAATTGTACATATTTTTTTCAGGACGCCAGAGGTTGCATCTCTTTATATACAGCTTTCCCACTCCCTTTCCCCTTCATCTTATTTCTTTGTCTGCTTTTTGTTTCTTGTAAAGGAAAATAAAATGCATTTTAAATATGTGTTCATCTTTCTTTTTCGTAGGACTCAAACGTATTTTAGCATTTTAACTGGAAATACCACAGAAATATTAGTAAAAAATAAAACCTCAAGGTCAACTCAGTTGATTTCTTGAGAAGCTTTCTGTCACATTTCATGGCCTTCATCAGATGTAGTTTGCCAGGTTGTCATGGAGATGGTTCTGTTATCACATGACCTACGTATGGAACTGAACATATATGGTGTTGTAATGGCAGGACAGCATAACCCCGTTCATGCTGATGAAGGCCATGAGATGTAGCTGAAAGCTGTCAAGGCCCATAAGGCAGGTGTTTTGCTTGCTGTTCATACTGACCATTAAGAGATCGCCTCCCAGTGGGCTTTCAATGACATACACTAATAAATATCCACTTGATTTGATGATTTAGGCTGAAGCCTTGTTACCTTCAGATAAAAAAAATATTTTGTTTGTTTTGTTGTTTGTTCCCCGTCAATTACGCAGGAAACATTAGGAAGGGAAACACAGCTGTGCAAAGCTTTTTGTGGCTCCAGAGGAAGCTGACAAACTGCTTCAAATGATGTCCCTACATCAGCCACCACAAACCAGAATCTCCAAATGAACTGTCTGTGGTTGAGTTGCATTGTGGGCAATGTAGGCGCCAGGGTTTTTAGAAGGAAGAAGAAAGCATGTTTTAGAGCACGATGTCTGGTGCTGCTGTTTTGATTTTTTTATATGAACATGACGAATAGTTACAGAAAGCAAAACCTGTTTTAAGACAGACTTTAGAATACGTGAACCTATCCTTTTGACATTTTGAATGGAACACCACAGTTGAAGACACAGATAAGAAAAAGAGGAATTTATTGTATATCATCTATATACACACTTTTCAACTAATTCTGAAAAGATTTGCACATGATTTTTGAAATCTTGTAGAATTACCGATGAACAGGATGTCTGATGGTCATATACCCATGGCAACAAACCAAACATGGACAGGAGTGTTTTGACAATTTTGGTTCAACTGACAGCAGTCATCCGTTTCCCCTCCCAGCTCCCCTTTCTCTGATCTGCCTGCTGAACATTTACCCATGTTAACAGTAGCAGCAACATTTCTGGGGTACACAGCCAATGACCCGAAAACAAAAAGAAAGAAAGAAAACAAACTGGTAGGATGAGGGAAAGACAAGTTCATCTATCTCAGTGCAGAGGACCCAGTGTTTGAGACAGCATGCAAAATGGATAACAACATGACACATGGATTCTGGATCAAGTGATGACATAACTAACATTAACTAAAGTCCATGTGGACATAACAGTGCAGAGCCCAATGGTGATAAATGTCAGTGTAATACTTTCATAGTTTTTTTTCTGCAAACAGACTCAAAGCTGCAGACCACAAAGTAAAATGAAAACATGCAGTTTCACTTTACAGCATGTCAGTCTTTGAAGGTAAAACGCCTCGACTACTTTTCACATCCAACCACATCTCTGTGTGTGGAGTGTCAGCAGCTGTCTCTCTTTCTGAAGAAATGGCCATTGGCAGTGTCAGAATTCAAGGTTACATGACGCTCCTAAATATTCCAGTGTCGATGAGAAAGAGATGTCACCTCGGAGGACGTGTAGAAACGGATCTGCGTTGCTGAGCTCTGAAAAGAACTCAACGAGCAATTCCAACAATTATACATAAAAATAAAAAATAAACTGATGTTGCAGCAGAATTATCTGGGATCAGTAGTACCACCAAATTGCCATGAGAGGAGCAAGTTAAAAAACAAATTCCAGCAGATGATAAAGTCTACTTCCCGGCACGGTTAGAATCCACGCGGAAGGATCGAACATGACTTCTGAAAAAGTACCATTCAAGCAAAATCGCTGTTCAAATGTCACACTGGTGCTTGTGGCATAAAGGGAAACAAAATATGCATGTTTTATATACAAATCATATGTACCCATCATCAGTAGTGTCTAATGTCAGAGTCAAAAGAAAACACCCATCATGATGTCTTTACACAAAACACAAAAAGATATTTAAAAAAAAAACAGTATTTTTCATTGCCATTTCATACGACTCTTATTTGCTCAGTGTGCATGATGTCATCGCGTGTCACCAACTGGAGTTATGGCTATCTCCACATTTGCACTCAGCATCTTATTAAATGAATGCAACAACCCCTTAATCGAACGTCTGAAACGTGGTGAAGACTTGGACTGACCTACAATTTTCATATCAAGACTCTGGCTTGTCACAATCTCATCTCACAGTGTTCATCAATATGAAATCAAGACTATCAACAAATAAATAGAAAGTAAAAACCGTCCCAAACGTTATCCCCGCCACATTTCAAACTGACACCAGGATTGGACCACCTCCGTTATGCGACACCTGCGAGTCTCACGCGTGATGAGGAAGCTACAGTTGAGTGCAACTCGTTTTCGGTTTGTCGGAGGTTCAAGTGAGGGGAATTAAAAGCGAAAATAAAGATCGGGCTGTTCATGCTTAGTTTACCAAATGTCCCATTGCCGTTTTTGTCTAATGAACTACAGCCTACACCACAGGACATCTTAGTGTCTTAGAAACATGCTAGTAGTCCAGACACCTTTTTACACACGTGACTAGAAATGGTGCTTCAGCCTCTTTCCTCCTCCTCCTCACTTTCACACACACACACACACACAATCGCGCGCACACACACACACTCGCACTCACAGCTCCAGAAAGTGATGTTGCATGGCCAAAAGATTATGAAGTGTTATTCTTGAGCTTAAAACCCAGAACGTTCTTGACTCTTTTGGACAAGGTTAGTCCGTCACGGGACAGATCTCAGAGAGGTAAAAAAAAGATGAAACAACAAAATCCTGTCACTGTACAATAATAATAATAATAATAATTCCTGCCATGGGAAATAAAATCAAAACGAAGAAAGAAAAAAGGTTGAGTGTGATGATATTAACAATGGTAGTGCTGAAGTGTTTGTGGCCCATGGAGAAGGGGGTTTGAAGGGAACAGGGAGGAGACACGAGGAACAAAACACAGACGAGGCGGGGGGAAGGGTGACTCTCAGTAGTTTTGGCTAAAAAGGTGAGGTAGGCCTCGTCACAACTTGGAGTGTGGCTTTAAAACTGGCAGGGTTTTCATTTGCAGTCTCTCTTTAGTGTTTGTTTCCTGTGGGAGTGTGTTTCTGGTTGTGCGTCTCCAGCGCGCCTCACATCTTGATGTCCTCCTCCACACTGAGCTGAGACAGAGTCTTCTTGATGCGCAGGGCCGTCAGTCGGGCGGCTCCATTGGCGTACCAGCACTCCCTCATGATCTTGCCCATCACACGCAGAGACTGCACAGGTAAACAGTGGTTAGATTTCCAAAAAAAAGAAAAAGTTTGAAATAGAAACTTTTGAAACGTCTGGCTGATGACGACTTCAAATAATTAATAAAAACAATCATTTTTGTTTGGCACTATTTAATCAAATAGAAGTATTCTAAATGTTTTGGGTATAAACATTTCCTGTAAAACGCTCATGTGCTACATTTATTTCCATAACAAAATCACATGGAATCTGATCTTTTCGGTTCTGATTTGAGCCCCTTTCATACGTTGCCCAAATCAGATATAGTCCTTTTACGTCACTCTAGATCGACATTCGTCACAATTCTGCGCCGGTGGGAGTCGCTTGGTCAATACAAACATTAATTCAATTAAAACATTTTATAATTAGCGCTTTATCTCCTCATCCTCGTTGTCACCTGCTCACAAAGGAAAATTAGGCCTGTATCATTAAATTCACAAGTGCAATGCTGACCCCTGCACGTAAAAGGATTGAAGAAAAGATATAAAACTGTTGGGACTGTTTATAGGATACAGAAGTAACTGAACACCCAGCAAAATGATAAAAATGGAATGAAACAATAAGATTTATTTCAAACTCTGCCACAACAGTAATTTAGAAATCAGCAGTCCACATTTAAGTGCTCCAGTCAGGACGTCCTGTACCGCCCAAAGTGATAACGCACACTTCCTTTGCAGCCCCTCAGTGTATTTTTAGAAACGCGTCCGTGCAGCTGTTGGTGTGGAGTGCGTCTGGAGTGTGAATTACCTCGTAGCTCTGCCACCAGTTGGGCACATTGGGCCTCAGTTTCTGGTCACACACAACCTTCCTCATCTCCTCTATGGAGGGGTCAGAGGGCACGAGGTCAAAGTAGGGCAGCTGGTACTCCTCGTGGATACCTGCGGCACACGGCGGAAAAGCATTCTCAGTTTCTGGTATCGCGCTGCCGTTCGTCGGAACCCACTCATTCGCGCGACTCGGGGTCTTACCTCCTGCGTTGCAGCGACGCGCGATCTCCCAGTACACCAGGCCCAGCGCATAAATGTCGGCACACTTGAAGGAATCGAAGTGTTTCATGTTGATGGTTTCGTCCAGGACTTCTGGAGCCATATACCTGGGGAGGACGCAGAGGGCAGCACCGAGTTACAGCACCAAGTGAGAATTTTTATATGACCGAGCAAACCTTCAGGGTCCAAATCAGAAAAGTAATGTTTGTGATAATTCATGACGCTGGTCAAAATGTTTTTTTATTTTTATTTTAAAAAAGGACCCTAATACATACAAATAAACCAAAAAAATAAAATAAAAATAAAAAATTCTGAAAGGCCCAAAGAGTTGTTTTTGTAAAAGGCCACATACTTTTCAAAGCAATTTACTACGCAAGAATAACATTTTTATTTCATTTTCATAAACTTCTGTGGATAAAAAAAAAAACTGAAGATGGAAATTGATTTTTTAAAAACAGTATTGTTTCACTTTTAGTTTAGAATTTACAGAAGCAGTGAAACGGTGTTGAAATGTTGGACATTGTAATGAAGAAACATGTTGGACAGTTCAATAGTGAGGCTCCTTCATGTAGACACCATGGAGGTCTATGGCACGCACAGGAATGAGCTCAGGCTTTGGCTACACAGACAATACTTGTTATTACGATCTATTCACTGCTGATTTGGATCTTATCATAGGATTTGACAATAAAAAAAAAAAAAAATTGCTATTGTTGCCAGACTTAGCTTTCAAAGAGCTGCCAGATCCCTTTTGTACACCTCCCCATGTGTGTACTTATGAGTGAATGAATGTGGAAACATTTACCTCTTAGTGCCCACGCGCTGGTTCGGTGCTATATCGATTGTGTCCGTGATGGACTCGTGGCGAACTGCCAGGCCGAGGTCAGCTATGGCACACATGCCGTTTTTCTTAACCAGGATATTTTTAGACTTGAGGTCACGGTGAGCGATGCCGGGCTTACCTGCAGGCGGAACAGACAACAGCACATCGTTACATTCGCGTCAAAGAGCTCGGCCAAAGCAGCGGAACGCGCGTTCCCCGTTCCTGCCCCGGCCGTTTGTTAGTTCACTGTATTCCGACTCGGAGGCTCATCTCACCCTGAGTGCCGAGGATCTCCATGTGCAGGTGTGCCAGGCCGCTGGCGGCTGACAGCGCCAGTTTGATCATGCCCTCAATGGTGACGGAGTAGCGGTTCAGGTAGTCGAAGAGAGAGCCGTGCTCGTGATAGTCTGACACCAGCCACAGCTGAGTCCACGTGCCATTGTCTGAAAGCATAAACATGGAATTAAATTTGACTGGATTAATGGATAAAATACATTAATCTGCACCTCTTTTTCCATTTAGCTTTCATAGGACTCATTCTTTCATGAACGTTCTTGTAATCTAGGAATTCACCTTAACAATGCTGCAATACAATTAAAAAAGGTATGTTTTGGATAAATGCCTGAAATGTTCGTGTGAGAGTCTCCACACGGCCCACAAACCTCCTCACCTTTATTGTCCGCTGCGATGAACCCGAGGATGTTTTCGTGGCGCAGCATGATTGTCTGGTAGATCTCGGCCTCTCTGAACCACGAGCGCTCCTCTCTGGACGAGAAGATCTTCACCGCCACATCGCCCCCCCTCCACTTCCCCCTCCACACCTCGCCAAAGCGACCCTTTCCTATTATCTCCTGCAGCACAATGGTCCTAGCCACCGTCCGCTGCACAAACAGGGGCAGGCCTGCAGGGGGCAGTAGAGAGGCAGAGAGGAAAAATATGTTTTTAGTTTTGAAGATGTGGAGCGGTGAAAGTACCCCTCTAAGTCAGGAGTGTTGCATCCTTCGTTTGGATATTTATAGAAAACCTGTCTTCTACTGCGGGCAAGAAAGGACTATTTCATCCGCATGTCACATGGAGGGGGCAGCGTGTACTGACCGGAGCCTGATCCGGAGGTGGACATGTCGTAGATGAGGTCTTGTAGGGTCTTGTCCTTGGCCAGGTACAGGTGGTCACAGGACGGGTCCTCCACCTCCAGCCTCTGCCTGTGACTGTAGGCCCTCTGGTGATACTGGAACAGGAACACGCCGACCATCAGCAGCACACACAGGAGGAACACGGGCCCCGCGATGACCGCCACCAGCTCCACGGGCCCCCAGGAGCTTCCTGAGCCTGACCAGCCCACCTCTTTTGTTGGGACTAGGATGGCAAAACAAAAAACAAAAAGAGACAGAGAAGCAGATGAGATTACTTTAAATGTAACAGAGTGAAACGGGGCCACCGTTGGGACTGAAAGAGCTCTGATATGTGACGACAGAAGCCTCACCGGGGACTTTCAGGTCAATACTGTTGCAGTAATCTTCATAGCAGCAGTGTGTGTTGAGCAGGCCTTCGGCGCTCAGACAGTAGAAGGGTTGCCCAGGGGGGACCAGGTTGTCCCGGTTGATACAGATGCGTACTTGTTGCTCCTTCCCTTGGAAGTTGTACGTGGAGGCCATGCAGGCGCCGTCCGTCTCGCACTCATAGCCCGTCTTCTCGCAGTTTGTGCAGTTACAACGTAGAGCTGCGGGAAAGGACAGAGAGAGAGAGAGAGAGAGAGGGTTTAGTGAACAACAAAGTGTATTATTCCATCAGGTGGAAAAACATTCACTCCTGCATTTTGTCCAGCAGGGGGCAAGCTAAGCCCGCAGTTTCTACACAGGATGTGAGAGAGCGCAGAGTCTCATTCAGTTTGAGGGCATTTTGCGAGGTGCAGACAGAGAGCTCGGGAGTTGAGCAGCAGCAGCCAGACGGCCCCGGCGGCCCTGAAATCAGATCCTTCACTGCGGATGAACCCAAACACGCAGGGTGGAGACGGACCTGCCCGGTGGGACAGACAAAGTGAAACCCAACAAGGGGAGCGGGCTTCTGCCAAATCCCCAATGCAGCATTCTGCTCGATTCCCTCTCCTCCCGTCTCTCTCACGCAGACACAGAGAGCCGCCGCTGTTTAAGCTAATGAGACAGGAGTTTTATTAAAACGCAGCACACTCCTGCGCGGGGACCCATTAAAGCCGGCACAATGGAACTCCTGCTGCCGCTGTAATAAAACTACGGTGGTCCATCCACACACTGAAATGAGGTCAGTGCCAGAAAGTCCACACAAATCTGCCACATCTATGACAGAACCAGAGTCGGTCGGGAAACCAAGAGAGCCGGGAAAACGGCAAACTGATTAGATTTGGAGTGAAATGTGATTTTGAGTCACAGCACACATGCTTCTCATTAGGGGTAAGGTCAGCACAAAAGACTTCTTCCGAGGTTTTCCACGACCAAACAGAGTGCAAAGCAGGACCGGGAAAAGCTAGACAGCTGTGGGATGTTGTCTTCATGTGGGGAGGGGGGCTCTACTGAACCCCTGACAACAGGGCTGTGAGCGAGGCGTTGAAAGGCCACCGTGGGCTTAGTGAAGACCCACCGTGCTGACAACAGCACAGGAGGAGACAGCAGAGAGGAATTTAGAACCTCATTCTCCTAGAAAAATAAAGAAAAAGAGACTCAGCACCGGTTGGACCACTGACAATGTCTGGGCCAGAGGAAAGAAAAGATTTTAAAGAGTGGCAAGTTTCCCACTAATCCTCTGTGTTGTGTCTTATCCTGAGGGTTTCTCTGACAAGATGAGCTCACTGATCTTCCGTGTTTGTACCAACTTGGGTCTTCTTTCAAAATAGGTGTCAGCGGATTTTCGCACAGTCGTTACGCCGTCAGGCATTTCTTCAGCGCCGTTACGTTTAAAAGAAAAAATGACAGATGCGCCGATTTCAACATCGGTGTGTAAACGTCCAAGTGGCCAAAACCTCAAACCTCTGCGTCACAGGATTGTTTTCCACTCAGATGAACTCTGGGAGGTTTGCATTGTGTGTGGGAGGCTTTTTTGGCGTGTGGCGTGTTTGCTGATGTGTCTCTGCTCGTCCACTGAATGGTAACTGGAAAGAGTACAGTAATATTGTGTGTGTGTGTGTGTGTGTGTGTGTGTGTGTGTGTGTCTTGCTCTCCAGGAGGCGTGCGGGAAAGTGGCAGGAACTCTTGGTGGAGTGTTTCCAAATTGACTACAGTTCGCATGCAGAAGGAATTTCCTGCAGATTACACAGAGGTGAAGCAGGCTGGGCTTGATAAAGAGGGGAAAAATAAGCCCTGCATCACATCACGCCAATCTGCAGCCTTAATGGAGCAAATTCTTGAGCGAAATAAAACAGACGACAGGAGGAACAGCTGGCGGTCAGAAAGCTGGGCGATGCTCAAAATTTTGAATTCCCTCCTCCCATCAGGCTCCTCTTTTATAGACCTGATGTATGCTGGTTCTCTGCTAAATAAATCAATCTTCAGGTAGCGAATCCAGACCTGGAGCCATGTTGATCAATTCATCCTCAAAGTAAGGATGACATTTAAAAATAAAAAATAAAAAAAATGTTGTAAACCATATGTTGTTGAGAGAAACCGCTCTCCACGCAAGACTCACTCTACAGCTGTCCGTACGTCGTAACGTCCTTCACTGTTCCCCACTCACAGGAATCAAAGTAGTTCTTACCACATACACACAGCAAGAAATCAACAACAGCGATCTGATGAGAACACCATGATCTGAAATGAACAGGCGCATCCATCAACGGAGACTCTGTGTGTGGTAAGACAGATGGTGCACAGACATACAGACAGAAGCTCAGGAAGGAAACCAAACATGGCTGAAAATCACACACGTTCCCTCCTCGAAACTGCCATGCATGGTTTGCGGTGTACCAAGAGTTTGGTTTGTGGCAAGTCTTCCCTTTCGTTAAAAGGCTACCATGTGACATATGAGTGCCTTCTTCCACACAAACGAGCAACAACACTACGAGTGGCCAACATGAAGAAAATCTTTGACAGAATGTGTCATTGTATGTGTTTTGGACGGATAAATCAACTTGATCCGGCTCCCTAAATACCTCACAAGTGATGGTCATTTGTTTGGAAACAACAAGTATGCAAGTCAAATTCTTCCCACATCAGCCGTGCTCATGGGTTTGCCACATTGCCCATTACAATGTAATACAAAAAGAAATAGAGAAATCTTTACCGGCTGACAAATCACTGCGACACCACAGTATGTGTGTGTGTGTATCTATCTATCTATCTATCTATCTTATCAACCAGCCCTAAACAATATTTCACACAAGATGGCACAATGTGAAACCACTAAAATCGAACAATACCTAAGAAAGAACGCCTGGCCCACCAGCATATACCCCAGTGCCTTATTGTTTGCAGTGCTCTGCATATCTCACAGGATTCAGAGCACAAGTGTTGCAAAGTTACACTTGAAGGAATAATATCGAGCCAGAATGCACATGGATCCGAGTGGAGGCCGGGGGTGTGTGTGTGTGGTTTTCTGCGCGAACTCTGCTCTTGTATCCACATAATTGGTGGTCTTTACACTGGCCCTTTGTGTGGAGATTAAGACGACATGAGGAGGGATTGGACGGGCCCTGCACGAACAAAGAGCAGAGTGGAGTGGGGGAGCGCACTGCTGCGTGGAGCAGCGCGGGGGGATGGGTGGCGCGCAGGGACAGGCCAGGGGTAATTGTAACAACCCCCGATGTTTGGGGGGGGGGGGCTGCTGCTGCTCTGGGCCAGACAGGATGGGGGGCTGGTCCCAAACTGGGCAGGACAATACAGACGGGAGGGGGCAGAGGAGGGTAACGAGCGGGACTTACAGCTCCCCCCCCCCAGCTGCGACTGAGGTCTGCCCAAGTGACCAGCTGCGACCGCCATTAAAACCCAGTCTAGACTTTGACTTACGGGAGGGAGTAAATAACAGGAAAGAGGGAACAGTGGAGGTAAAAAGGAGAGAATGCTGCACAAAAAACAAAAAAAAAAAGAGCGATCCTTTAGAGCCGCTAGTGTGTGAAGTTCCTATCATTCCGTTCGTGTCGAGACAGGAAATGGCAGACACGGTGAGGAAGGGATTAATAAAAAACAGTGTTGCCATAACCAGCGGCGCCTTAACTTGGACCCAACTAAAAAACCACAACACAGTCCCAACTCCAAACAGCTTTACACATTAACCTCGATGACCGCGGCGTGTGTGTGTGTGTGTGTGTGTGTGTGTGTGCAAGTGTACACGTGTTGTTCAGACCTGCTGGTGCAAAGTAACCCCGTCAAAACAGAGGTGAACTTTCTAGTATGGTGCGAAGATAAAAGTCTGTGGAAAATACTCTTAAGCGTGCTTTGCGCAGGGCGGCGGGGGGTTACACAAACAGTGGGTTTCTGGGGGCTAAGCGACGCAGACAGCCAGTACGTGTGTGTGTGTGTGCGTGCGCGTGTGTGTGCTTGTGTACGGGGAGCAGGGCACCATTACCAAAATGCACTGCCTGAAATTAGATCCATACAGATACCAGACTGAGAGCTGATCAAGACAAGCAGACGCCACCAGACAGTGTGAGTGCACGGCAAATACACACGCACACACGGGCACACGCACACACCACAACTGTGTCCTAATCAATGCTAGGGGAAGGAGGAAAGTCATTACCTTTGTCTGCATCTCAGGGTCAGATTACTGATCTGATTCTAAAGTGAAGTCTCTGGGGCTCTGGCTGCTTCTACCATCTCTACCAACCTCCACCTCTAGGCTACACCCCATCCTGTCTGTCTGTCTGCTGCCCAGGACGAGCCACAAAGTGCGGGTGCACCCACTTTGGACTTTATGCCGCCGCTCAAATTCCCAAACTGCTCAATGTTGCATCTATAAATGCCCACGTACATTGCGGTACTGTGAGGCAATGCATCTGCCATGTGACTTGAGCTTAAAACCCCTTCTGAGTATTAGCAGACCGGAGCCGTAATTACTCACTCTTTCTACAATGCTTGAAAATGTTTTGCCCTGGCAGCAGCTACAGCCGGATATCAATCCTCAACGCTGCTGGCATCACGTGTCTGGTCAGATTTGTAATTTTGTTAACTAGAGCTACAATGATTCGCTGATTAATGGATAGAAAGCCAATTAAACTTATTAAGATAATTGATTAATTGGGTTTTTTTCCAAGAAAAGAAAAAAAAATAAAATCAAATTCTTGTATGTTTTGCTTGTGTTTGGACAACATTAAACAGTTCAGACCTTCTTTGTAAAGTATAAGTATCATTTTGTAAATATACAAAAACTCAAATAATTCCCATCTCTAGCTACAGAGTAGGATAACTCCATATTATTTGTTGTCAACAGAAACCAAATAATATTTCACAAAAGACAACTGACAAGAAATGAATGAAACAAAAACTTTATATTGTAGATGTCATCCTGTTCAATGTGGAAAAACTAAATAAATGATGATAATCTAATGTTATTGTGCAAACGTGTAATCGGATAATGTTATGCCACCAAAACAACTTCATGTGGTTATCATCAAATAGTCCAGCCCTAGCGCAGTGTTGATGTAAGAAATACACACGCTGATATTTGATAAATGATATTTACTATTAAAAAAAAAAGAAAAAAGGAGTAACTTTGCATATTGGAGTGTATTGCAAGGGTGATTGTTTTACTGCCAAGTGAAACACAGGTTCTGTTTAAGCTAACGTCACCGTGAAAGCCCAAGAAAGGTTGAAATTGTACTGAAATTGAACTAGTTAGATAATATACGCTCACACTGTATTCCCAAAGCAAAAGATTTCCTACTAACTGCCCTACTCTGGATCACTACAATCAAAGCAAATCACTGTCGAGCAAGTGTAGGAGAAACCTTAGTAGACTGCACACCTTCCAGCATAAACTGACGAGGCCGAGCAGGTCTACTCTACGTTCCAACAACAGCCGAAAAAACAACTCAAACACCTCTACAAAAAAAGAAGAAAAAAAAAGGGGACATGTAATGGAGGACGGGTGTCGGGTTTGGTCCTATAGACAGGAACTCGAATAGCTACCGGGTCTGTCTGGGTGTACTGTGACAATAACAACCCCTTGCTGCCTCCAAGTACATTTAAAAAAGGTATGGCACAAAAAGTTGGTGTCCTTTTACCACCGACGCATATCGTACAACACCCCTCTAAACAAAGACAGAGCGGTCTGAGTAAATTCAACAGCACGGAGAAGTGGGCAACCGAAGGTGAAATTGCCGGCTCTGTCGTGGTTGTAATCTCTTGTGGTCCAACATCAGTAATGGTGGAGCTGGGTCAGTCAGAGGCTACGCTGTCTGCTGTGGCAATTAGGGCTCTGTGCCTCCCGGCCAACGGAGGTCATTAACGACACTGGTCATTATGGGGAGGGGGAACTAGACCACCCCAAACCTGACCTTACCCTGATTGGCTCAGTGCCACATTAGAGAAACTGCTGGTAAACACAGATTCCTAAAAAAGGAAGAAGAGTATGGAGCTCGAGAGTATCCTGAATTTTTTTTGTACAGAAGATCTGCACCCATAAACATATCTATCTAGAACAGGCATGGACAACCGATACA
Source organism: Nannoperca obscura (assembly GCA_036024295.1). Lineage (NCBI taxonomy): Eukaryota > Metazoa > Chordata > Actinopteri > Centrarchiformes > Percichthyidae > Nannoperca > Nannoperca obscura. The sequence continues at coordinate 39,976 of JAVQJL010096998.1, forward strand.
CATTTAGGAAGACAAAGAAAACAACTTTCCCCTTTTCAAGTTTAAGCCGACTGGAAATACTACCTCATCCACTGCCCTCCCCTGTCCAAACTCTCTTCTCTTTACAGACACACACTTATGAACCTAATAAGTTTCAACCTTTCTCCGTACATTCCCGTGGCTCTGATCTAATGGGCAGGTGCACACACGTTCCGATCTGACTCGCTCACGCTTCCGCCACCTGAACTCCTTCACACGAGACAGCACCTGTAGCGGAGTTTGGCTCTGCACTGGCACCCCCCCGAACAAGTGGAGAAGTAGGACTCTTCTGTTTTCTTTGATTTTACACAGAGGCACGCCGGGGGAACGACAAGACTCTGGCATAGCCTAGATAGTGTGTGGAAGGGCTACTTAAAGTGAGTGCAGAGTTCAAGAAATAGCAGGAGCTCAACTAACCAAAGGCCTTCCTTTAACAGAGCAAAAGTAAATAAATAATACAGCCCATGCTGAAGCCTTCTTCAGCAACCTATGGTGGCAGCGAGTAGGTGACCACAGATAACAAAATATCGATAAAATTCTGATAAAGCACCCGGCCTTTTATATGGAAGAGATCGAGACAGGAGAGGGCGGGAGGAAAAGAGAAAGAGAGGGACGCGCCCTACCTCACGGCAGTGTGGTTGACAGTGCCCATATCACATTGCTATTGTGTTCAATGCACCCAGGCAGACTGCGTCACGCAGGCATGTAATGCCCATAACACCGGTGACTCCTAATCCTTATGAAGTCAACAACACGTGACAGATTCATCAAACCTGTGAGTAAAGAGCATTCTCACAAAAAAACAAAAAAAACACACTACACTTGCCACAGGCCTGGAATCTGCTCTGGCGTAGCGACTTTCAGGTTTGTCTGGTTTCAGCCCTTGCGTGGTGTAATCCATTATATCGTGTGAAACCGTGGCTCCAGACAGACTTGTGGGGCCCCTCACACGACAGACCCCGCCAGCTGGACAAACCCATCATCACCCCTCCCCCAGGCCACACACACCACCCCCACTTTCCCCTCACACATTACTGTTAGTGTTGGAGTAACCCAGTCAAACAAACTGACCACTCAGGTGTGATAATTTCCCCTTGCATGCCTTATATGAACTACCTTATATGATCAACCTATGGTGTACTGCACATAAACTAAGCAGAGGGGGGATATTTATACGACTTGTTGGAAGGAGGACTCACTGTTCAAAGAACACACACTGAATAGATGACAATGCAGTCGGGATATTTATTCTGGCACACAGAGTGGAACTGTCTTTTTATTACTTAGTTTCTCCATTGAGTGGCAAGTTGCAACAGGGTAAGACGGCCTCAAAATTCAGACATCAAGGGGAAGAGGAGAAAAGGATGTGGGGTGTGCGTAATCCGTGCTTGTGTCTCAAACGGAAATCTAATAAATCCTAATGTAAAAAGTGGAGTGTTTGGAGAAAAGTCAAAGATGAGCAGACATCCACCGGGTTATTTCGACATATGCCCATCTGAGGCTGAGGTGTGGAGTATCAGCTGCTCCAGCAGACGGGGAGGAATTCAGACTGAAGCAGCCCCATAACTGGCACCTCAAAAGACCCCACTTGCTACATTTCCATCACAATAAACCCAGACTTCAACTCTGACTTCTGTCTGGGATGGCTGAATGCACGGCTGTTGTCACCCTATGCCAGCATTCACTTTCTGCTGGAGGCCACTAAGCAGCCTTTTCACTCCTTACAAATGGGCACCAATGAAAGAGCTGCCAGTGTTTACTCTAAAAAAAAAAAAAACACATTTCATGCACAAAGTAGGTTAGGCCTTCATTCAGGGACTCCTTTCTGCTCTGCCCTGCGTGGAAACCAGCGCACATAACATGTGACGACACTGTAACTGACCACATTGCACATGTTTAAGCAGCCTGCTATCGTTACAGTGTTGTACCCGAGCAGCAGTGATAAGCAGTCACAAGCCAACAAGGGATTGTTGTGTAAATATGTTAGCATAACAGCGACAGATAACTTCACCGACAGCAGACTGTAGATTAGCATTCGCCACTTGGCGAGCCCATACGCCTCAATAAGACCATTTTAATTGCGTCTTGTAGCTCACAAACACAGCACAATTATCGACAATATTCAACTTTTAACAGTTCGTTATCCAGTTAGCTAGACAACGTTAGCAGGCGCCTCGAAACAAACAGCCCCACCATGTTGTTGTTGTTTAGCTGCTTAATAAAACACGTCGGGTTCCGTCAGTCGATTAAAAATCCCAATCAACCACAAACAAACAAACAAAAAAAGCACGACTTTTGGTTGGGACAAACCGCAACCGTGGTTTAGAGGTCGGCGCTAGCTAGATACGGATAGCCAAATCCCTGATACAGAGCGCCATGACGATGAGCGACAACAGGCGATGCCCAGTCCAGGAAAACACATCGAGACAAAAGCCGGAGAGGTGCTCAGCTGAAACTTACCATCACCGACAGCCGCCGACCCGAACAGGGCCAGCAACGTTAGGGCAATTCGTTTTAGAGCCATTTCTTCAAAATTCCCATCTCTCCGCGTTGAAATGCGACCGAAGTGTGTCGTTATCGACACGACCAGACCTGAAACACAACCACAGTCCGACCGCACGCACCACACCGCCAAATAGTAGCCAGCCAGCCAGCCAGCCTGGCGAGTGACGTGTTTAAAGGGGTGTGTGTGTGTATGTGTGTGTGTGTGTGTGTGTGTGTGTGTGTGTGTGTGTGTGTGCATGTTTAAAGGGGAGGGCTGCCGGCCGCACGTCCCCTTTTGCCGCCGAGGTCAGGGCTGTCGGTGTGTTGTAAATAAAGAGCCTTGGCTGAGTTACAATCCTCCAGACTCGCATTATCAAAACACAAAGTGAGCAGCATCAACGCAAACAATATGTATATCTTTTGAGGGAAACATCTCTCGTTGACTTTCTATGTCTGTAGTAGCATGTGCTTGTCATTATATTGTGGTTTAAGATTGACAGATAAAAACGCTGGTAAAGTTAGTGCAGATGGGGTTACACATCCAGTGCAATTTTTATGTTGCTTCAATCTGTAGTTATTTCATGAGCATTTATAAAATCGAGATCATAAGATATCATTTATATCGTATGCAATCACTTATCTTGATTACAATGGGAGCAATGTGTTTTCCATGCTTTTATGGATGAATACATTGAACCTTGATCGAGGTCATTACATAAGAGTGAACATTTGGTGAGTAATCGATTTGAAACAATGTATTCAGGCAGAAAACTGAGTGTGATGGGCCATCTTCCAATGTTATTTTTAGCTGACTAAAAATGTAAAATCATAAAATGTTTCTAATGTTTCTATCTGATGTCGTCGTCATTGCTGTTGCTCAAACATTCGCACAGATTTAATTATCTGAGTTAGTATTTTATTAGAAAACATCAAATTATTCCCCCCTCATTCAGTTTACTTTCTGTGACGATCCTATTTCTATGTCCTAAAGATTATGCCAGAGTAAATACAGTTTTAATTCGTTTTAGCATTCTTGATTTAATTTGTTATTGCTGTATGCTCTTGGTGATTGATCTATTGGAAACAAATATAGATTCCACTATTAGTATTACTAAAAATGTAAAATCAGAAATTGTCTCCTTTAATGAAATCTGTTTCACACATGAAGATAATGTTTTAAACATGAGAAAACTGTCAAAGAAATCTGACATCTTTGTTGTTTTCCCCTCAAAATATGTACTTAATCATCTGAATTTAGTCATTATCTTTGTCAATAAACAGCAAATTCTGACTTCTTCTCTACATTATTGGCTACGTTTCTATGATTATACAATGATTGACTAAATGTGTTGGGTTAATTTATCCCCCCCCCCCCATCTGTTTATTGGTTTCAAGGAATGAAACAGACAGCAACAATATAAAGTGGTTACATTAATTTCATCTGCTAGGGTTAACTCAATTTTGATTACTTTGAGGCTATTTCTTGGTGACTGATCTATCTGCAAAATAACATTTATTCATGGAACAAACTGGGCCAAACAAAATGTGTACACAGGGTCAGTCACCAAACTCATGACTCTAATTTAAACTACGCTACGTCTAAATTCAATGTAGACATTTGAAGTCAGGGATAACATAAGCCTCTAACGCAAATGAAGGAGGGATCCAATGTGTCTTATTGGTGTAAGTTAGAAGAAGCAGGGAAGTGATAGGCATTACATGCAAAGCAGGTGACAGTGGGACTTCCTGTGTTTGTCCTGGCAGCACCAGTATTAGGTGTCAGGTGTATAGTCACGTATCCACACATACCTATTCAGTGATCAATTATCAAACAAATCCCTTATTGATATTATAGCTCTGGGGCACTGCAGCAGTCCAATCTATAATAGTATCAGCTGTCCCCTGATAAGAACCTATGAAACCAATTTGTTGCTGTCTGCATAAAAAAAAGAGCCTGCTACATTTTATCCCTTATTGTTCCAGTTTATCTCAGATCACATATCAGCTGCTCTATCAGATTTTTGAGAAAGCTACAGCCGCTTGCAGTTTTTGTTACGAGAGTGTCCAGGTTTTTTTTTGTCAGCTTGGGTACCCGGCTTGTCTATACCTTGAGGATGCAGCTCAGGAAGAGGTGAGTCATGCTGTAACCAGATGTATTTGGGACTTGATCTGTGCCTGCTTTTATCATTCGTCCTCTTGCTAGCACTCTCACTGATCTATCCTCAAGCCTAATTGTGTCTACATAGTCTCCTCTGTGGTTTTATATCTGTCCATTATCAGCCCTGTCCAATTTATCTATCTATTTCTTCAGTGCACGTTGTCTGCTGAACAAATCCCTCTGTCTCTACCGAGCCATTTGGTATGATCCCACTGTGAGAAAGAATACCCAGAGGAGGGAAACAGAGGGGGAAGTGAGATGGGCTTCTGCACTAACAGACAGGGGGTTTGGCCTCTCTGATACTTGGACAACCCCCCCCCCCCCCCGCAGTGTTAAAAATAACCAGCTCTTCATCTGACTGACCAGACAGACTGGGGCTTTGAGGGAGTATTATCTCTCTGGAGTTTGTTCAACAACCAGGCAGACAAAGACAAAAAACACACAGACACCCACACACAAAGACATGTACACGCTAACTGATAAAGGAAGAACAAGCAGCACAGACACAAAAAGAAAACATTGGCATTCAGATATTACAAGAAGGGGACAGAGCTGATACAGTTATTTGTTTTTTTTGATATTTTGATTCTTGTTAGACAGTTTGTATTCTTTGCGACAGTGTGACATTCTGCAACCTCAAACTTGTTGCATTTATGCTTCGTTTTGACCACATTTCATCAGATAGACATAATTTTCTAGTGTTTTTAAAATGAGATCAATCTGACACCTAGTCATATGGTTGCCAGGGTTAAAGCTGAAACCAAATGGTTGTGGTTGGATTTGTGACTTAAACAAGTTTACAAGTCATTCTGAAAACAAAATGATTTCTGCAATAGTCAGATTTCTTTCCTTTTAAAACAGGATGTATCAATTAATTTGAAATGACGACTCTCAGATTAGATGGGCCGGAATGTTTGCATTTTTCCTTTAAAAATGATTAAATAAAACATAACAAACCGAAGGTTATGTTAGTATTTTTAACATATATAGAATTTCACATAAATAGTTTGCCATTCAGGCTTGTCTTCCATTCATCTGTTTATATTTTCCAGTTTAGCGTCTCATTGTGTTAGGCTAGTGTGACTCAGAGAACATTTGAACATGTTATCTCAATAACATGTTACTTTTCATGCAAGTGAAGTGGGCTATTATTTAAATAAGATTTTGTATATAAGTCATGGAAAATAATAAATCCCCTTCCTTTCCCTGACATTGGTGACTGCTGATTATAACTAATGTTATGATGAAATATTGGTCTTAACGTTTTTGATTCATAACTTTAAGGTTATGCAATGTAAATGAAAACCCGATTGCAAAACCGATTACACTGTAAATCTCCCACGGTAAGCTGCAGTGCTGTAAGAAACATGGATAACTGTTTGTCTATCATCTGATGACCTCTGCTGGTCAACAAGAGAATTGAAGTATTTACAGGGCAATCTGTTGAAAAATACAATCCTTTATTCAACATATGCCATACTACATGTCTGTTTGTGAATTCCTTTACTGACCATAGTAATGGTGATGGTACATTTGAGTCCCACAAAAATGTAAAAAAATAATTTGACAAAGCTGTGTCTTCAAAAAACCATATAAAATGTGTCTCATTGTCAAATAATAGAAAATAATACCCCTTTTGAAATATATTTACAATAAACCCAATGTTGATGCAAGACAACAGCTTCAATGCCGTTAGAATATGTACAACTAAATAGCTCAATGTGTCTGTGTGCAGATAATAAATGTTCATTCTATATAAGTTAACTATGCTTACACAACAGATAATGTGCTTTGGTATGAGCATGTTATTGCTTACATATTTCCTGTATTCATAGTTAAAGGTGTTTATGTTCTCAGTGACTTTTTGTGGCTTTGGTAATAATGGGAAAACCCATAAGTGCAATTTTCTACTGTGTATCAGAGAAAGTACAGAATGACATAGTCTTCCTCCCAATAAGACGATGAGTAATTGTGCTGTGCTAGATTTTCCTTTCTGTCATGACGATGGGGGATTTAGACAATGTGAATAAAACGCCGCTTCTGTGGAACAGCTTTGGAATTGTTCAGTTAATTATTCTGCTGTAGAAGCGTCTGACGTCTAACTTTTATTAGCTGAAAATAACAAAAAGAAAGATTTATCTTAATATACATTGAACTTAATAGTTTTCTTTTTGGGGCCTCTTGGTTTGAAGCACCAGAAATATAGGAGATGAAAATTAGGCTACGCAAAAAAAATTGCCTTGGGTGTGAGCCAGTCTAGACACTACCGCTCAAAGTCATATGGTTTTAATATAATGCAGTAACTGTGTGAGTCATTAGCTCAAAATATGCTAATGGTATGGACCTCGTCCTGTTAGAATGTGGCGCAAAATCCCTTTGAGGCATTCTCAATCTTGTGTCCCTGTTTCATCCTGGTGGTCTGGTCTAGACGTCACGCTTGAGTTTCTCGATGCTGAAGTCATTGTCATGGTCCAGTTTGGAGAGTGTCTTCCTCACCCGCAGTGCTGTGAGGCGGGCCGGTGGCTTCTGGTACCAACACTCCTTCATGATCTTCACCATGGCCGAGAGAATCTAGACACACAGAGACAAATGTAAAATACCACCACACTGTTGGTGTTAAAGCCCTATATGGCACTGTTATCATGTGTGCTATAGAGAATGTGCTCTACATTTACCCATTTGAAAGTCTATGTGAGTACATCATCATGTGCGTCTGTTTATGTGTTTGCTTGTGAGCCTGTTCATCAGCCTGTGGAAATTTGGTAATATGTGGTTGCTAAAAACCTGCACTGAGATTTTCACAGACCTGAAAAATATAACTGTGTGTTTGTGAGTGTGTCAGGTGACCTACAGGGTGGGAATGGAGCCTGTTGTGCAGACTGGGTCTCTGCTGGTCCACACAGACCACCTTCTTCATCTCCTCAAAACTGGGATCTGAGGGCACAAGGTCAAAGAAGGGAGGACGGTAGTCTTCCACGATCCCTAAAATAATAATAAGAAAAAAAGAAAACTCTGAAGGAAAAAAATCGCAACAACAATCTTGGTTGGGGGGTTTAGTGGGGTGGTCAGGAGACAAAAACACAGACTGTAATGTTAAATAAAACTTGTTATCAACCTCACGAACAGATAACCGTTAAACCCCTAAAATTCTACTCATACATACAAGTTTTATAAAGTATGTTTGACTAAACAAGAGAGTAGGGAAAGATATCAATTCCCTGGCGACTACACTGGGATGGAGATTGGCAAGGCCTGCTCTGAGCGTGTGTATGTGTGCGTGGTTTCTTGCGTGAGAACATACACACAAAGTTATGAATGTCTATCCATCTGGACTTGGTGTGTTTGTGCATGCGTGTGTGTGTGTGTGTGTGCGTGCACGTGCGTGGTTGTTGTGCATAAATGTGTGCCTGTATCTACAAATGTGTGCACGGGCATCTGGACTATGTACAAGTGAGTGCTGACACCAGATAAGACTGTTTATAATTACTGCTGCGCTAATCATGAGAGAGGATAGTAGAGACAGACACAGGCTAGGAAAACACTGGAGTGCTGAGAGACATGGGACTAACTGCCTCTTATGTATACTTCACAAGACCCAGGCAGACATGACAGAAAAAGCACATTCTCAACATGTTGTGCCTGAGAAGATGGGTCATGTAGAAAAGATCCACTGATATATACATACACTGTGTAACATTATCTCTGCCAACGACTGCAAAGGCACAGCATTTTAATAGGCTGTTGCATCCTTACCGTTGACAATGGTCCTGCGTGTAATTTCCCAGAAGACCAGGCCCAGGGCCCAGATGTCAGTTTGCTTGTAGGACTCAAAGATGTCCATACGAATAGTCTCATCCAGCACCTCAGGGGCCATGTAGCGCTTGGTCCCCACACGAGGGTTGTTGCCCACATCGAGGTAGTCATGGGACTGAGAGTGTATCACAGCCAAACCTTCAGAGAGAGTATGCATAGAGCCCAGATGCAACCTTTTCATTTACAGTGAATCACCCACTTTGATATAAGCATTAGCTGTATTGTCTCAACACATCGATTGTAACCATCAGCAGAATTTGGAAACAGACACGACTAGAAGTCATGCGGATTAATTGGGGTTTCGCCCTCCTTGCTTCTGCACAGCCCTCACCTAGGTCAGCGATGCAGCACTGTCCGTTCCGCTTCACAAGGATGTTTCGGCTTTTCAGGTCTCGGTGGGCGATAGCTGGCTTTTCCTGGGAGCTGACAATCTCGGTGTGGAGGTGGACCAGGCCACAGGCCACAGACAAGCACATCCTCAGGCAGCTCTCAGGCTCCAAGCTGCTGTACTGCAGGAAGTCGTAGAGAGAACCCAGCTCATGAAAGTGGGTGACGAGCCACAGCTGGGTGCTGGAATTCTTGGATGTCATGTCAGAGGCTATGAAACCTAGAGCCAGAATAGGAAATATTTCAATGTGTGCTTTTTGAAATGACACTGCACCTTTTTCTGGACAGGAAACACATCACAAGAATTATTTCTTTGGAACTTCAATCAGCTGCCGTACCCAGTATGTTGTCCTGTCGCAGCTGTACAGTATTGTAAATCTCCGTCTCTCTGAACCAGGACTGCTCATCCCTAGAGGAGAAGATCTTGACAGCCACACTCTCCCCCATCCAAGTTCCCCTCCATACCTCCCCATACCTGCCTTTACCTGGAAACAGAGAGACAAAATTACTCATCCGCAAAGTAATAAACAAACCAGGGCAAAGAAGAGCAGCAGTGGTAAGGAAGGAGACTGACCGACACACTCGACAAGTGAGATTTGTCTGGCCATAGTCCTTTGGACCAGATAGGGCAGCCCTGTTCCACTTCCTGATGTACAAAACTCATCAAAGATATCCTGGAAAAAGAGACAGAGACACAGAAATAATCAATATGTCCAAAAGTTGAACATCTTTTGACAGTATTTTGTCTTATGTCTAACATCAAATGTCTCTTACCCCGTATGTGGGGTCATCTCCATTAGGGACCTTGAGCATGGTGACATCATGGTCCTCGGTATTTATCAGTTTGCAGTGTGCGCGTCTATAGCGCAGGAACAGCACCAAGCCACACACACTGACAGCTATGATTAACAGCAACAAAGACAATGTGATCCACAGTGCATGATTGGGTTCTGGGGGCTTTTCATCTGGATAGACAAAAGCATTCAGGCACACACACACACACACACACACACACACAAAGTGAAACAAACATTTTTGAGTTTGTGAGGTTAGGTGAGAACATTTCGGTACATTTAGAAGCAGAGGTTTTAGTTTGGGATTCTTTTTGTGTAAACACACTAATAGCAGGACATGCATCATCAGTTCAAAAAAGGAAAGTCAGACAGTATCAATTTGCTCTAACTGACCACAAGGGGGGGACCAGTTACTATCCTGAGGGAAGCTTTGAATCTGCACTGAGCTGTGGAGATGAGCCTGAGAGGACGTGACCCTTAAATAGGAGGCTCAGTACCAAAGTGCAATGTGATAAATTATAACATTCAAATATTATTAAGCAATGGCTAACATTGGGTACTGACCAATGTTTGGAGGTGGTGTGGTAAAGGCGTTGCACTGGTTATGTCTGCAGCAGTTGACATAGAAGCGCTCAAAGCTGGTGAAGCACTGCTCCTTGTAGTTATCTGTGAAGAAACAGCCCCTCTCCTCATGGCCGTGCACCCAGGTGTAGAAGCAGATGTCTCCTCTGCAAGTTCCATTCACGCATGTGCCTTTGTCATTCTCGCATGTGCACAGCAGCTTCCCATCGTCTTTGGAGTCTGAAGAACAAGGGAGTACACAGGGACAGTGTTGACAGAAAGGCGAGCACGCATGCGAAGGCACACAGGCACAAAACGAGCTGCATGCATGCATGTGCACATATAATAGCTCAGTCTTAGCAGTCAATAACAAACTGAGAAACTATCGAAGATGATTTATCTGAGAGTCCAAAGTCCAAACACACTCCAAATTATTATTGAACTATTAGCAGTAGTAAGGTAATAAGCTGTACTTGTACAGAGACTTTGGTGTGTGTGTTTTTGGAAACCCTAGTGGTAATAGAAAGACATTATGAGTTTATATTCGACTCTCTTCGACTGTTACGAAACACACATTTTCTTCACAATGCATTTCATGACAGGTACGTAGGGTACACGCCGCCTGCCTGGGCTTGTTTGGTGGAAATAGCTGCCTATTGTTTTACGCTGGATTGTTGCGCACTAAAAGCTAAAAGCATACTCAGTTGGTTCCACCACACTTGTGACCCCTTCACATCAGAATCACGTGGCTCAGTGTCAGTGTCAAAAGCTTCCTTTAACAGAGCTTTAATTGAGTGGAACAAAGTGAATGCTTTTTACAACACACGACATTTTCTACATCTGAGCATTAACTCACCTGCGTGGATAGCAGAGAGCCACAGAAGTGTCCCAGCAAGCACCACCGTTTGCAGAGCAGAGCTTCCCATCACTGTGAATCAGGAACAAAATAATTAGTAACTGTTAATATAATCAAGGGATGATAGCGCAATTACTGTACTCCTTATTAGCAACTGTCATAATGAGAAACCAGAGATTTAATTTGTGGCTAAATAAGGCCATTTCCCTGACATCGTAACTGCTACGTGATTAAAATTTACAGACTGTAACTTAATAGTGGTGTCTATTAGGAGTCGAGCAGTGGCTAAAGCCCGGACTCCTTGGCAGAGGAAGCTATGAGGTCAAAAACAACAGTCCGAGGGCCCAGCCTGTCTGCCTGTGTTGTAATTGCATTGGGTGGGAAAAGGGGACTCAGGGGAAGGAGGCTGTAACAGCACTCCAGAGTGTTTGTGTATGTGCGCTGAGACTGTGCGTGGCGCTGTGCTGCCCAGGCTCCAGGCCTGTCGACTCCTCGACTACCCTGCCTGCAGAGTAAATATTGATGGCTATGCTTCCTGCCTTTGAGTGGCCCCACCCGGCTGGCCGGCGAGACTCAGGTCTGCTCATTGTTTAGAGCTGCACTGCTGAGGGTCACGCAAGCAGGGGGCCCGTCAAACTCAACTCAGCTTTTCTCACTGCTGAAGCACACTGTAGCCTGTAACTTGACATCCAGGTGAGCCAAGATATGTTACATTTAATTCGAAATCTTAGTAAAAAGTGACAAAATATAGTTAAAATCTTTTAAAAGCATAACTGGCTCACATTACCGCAATTTTGCAATTAGATAAGAAATCCAAACCTTATTTACAAATCTAATCAAAAGAAGCAAGTACCGAGTTGTGAACCGAATTTAACCATTTATATACTCTATACTGTACTCTTCTATATGATTTATACCTATACCCAATATGGTTAAGGAAAGATTTCACGACAGTTAGACAGTCAAGCAAAGTCAGTCATAGAATGAATTATCTTACCTCATGTGTCTCACAGTGTATAACCCTTGAACTGCACACATCTGGCAGTGGAACTTGCTTACTACGGATATCCTCCTTTAGTTTTGATGCATCTAGCTAGATATGTTTAAGTACAAATGACAGGAAGCCATCACATTACCTTAATCATTTTCATTTTCAGTTGTGTCAAATGTCACTGAAGAGAAACCACAAGGTGTTAAGCATGAATATCTGTATTTTTTCTGATGTGACACTCGTGGTTGCTACTCTTCTAAATAATTCATTTCCAATTCTGTTTTAGCTGTTTTCTTTTAAATGCATCTATTCTATAAAGTCACATGAAAATTAGAACATGTTCTGAATGCAGTTTCCCATGTTGATCTAAGTGTCTAATCTTAAATGTGAAATCTCTGCTAGAGTAGGTTATTTCCATTTCACATAAGAAATCTGAAAACTATCTTTAGACTTTCCTCCAATCCGGATTAGCTGCAAGGCTCAGGCTTGAGAACCCGTGGCGCTCAGCTCTGACTCGTTAAGACCACACGCCATATTTTACCAAACCGAAAAGAGCACTTCCTGTATCATGCAACAAACATGTCGGTGGTGGTTAATCTGTGGCTCCAGCGGAGGCATAGCCTAAACACAACTCCACCCACAGAACGAGCATGACCGTGTCTTACTTCTCTAGCTATCATTTTAATCATCCAAAGGGTCCAGGCACAAGAGAGAGCAGTAATCACGTCCTCTATCGTAGGCAGCCTGACTTTAAACTCCGGCACACTTCCTCTCTGAGCTCTCTCCTGTTTGTCTCCATTCAGTCCAACGCTACACCCGTGTGACCCGGGGGGAAAGATCCATTGTCATCTCTTCCTCTCATCTACAGAGCTTTGACTCGGGGAGGCAGATCTCTCATTCCATCTGGATGACTGTGTGGTTACAGCGGTGGATGACGGGGGCATGGCATAGCACAGCAGCCTCCCACGGCCCCTCCACTGGGCCTCATCATAACAAAAAGCCCTGTAACTTTGTCTCTGGAAAGTAACTTGAAGCATTGTTACTGTAAAAGCTTCTATCATGTGGTTGAAATGGAGAGACAACAGCACGCTCTGTTCTTCTTTAATGACTTAGCCACGCATTTAAAATGCTTGTGCTCTGTGTGTGTGTGTGTGTGTGTGTTTTAAGTGGTAAAAACTTCTGCATACTCTCACATAACTACAATGAATGCATGTCTTGGGAAGAAAGGTACAAATATACCCCAGACACACTGTGCACACAAATTGGTCTTTGCTTCCAGAGAAGAAAAATAGGAAGAAGAAATAAATAAATGTGATTTGGGGTGAAAATGAATCACACACACCTGAGGTCATGGACCCAACAACAGCACCCACCTTTGTGACTTCCATCATAACCTACATGCAAAAAGGGCAAATGTCTCCCTATGTGTGTGTGTGTGTGTGTGTGTGTGTGTGTGTGTGTGTGTGTAGGGTTGGGTGAAGGAGATGAACATAATGGCTATAGATTTACATTCACCTCTTCACCCTAAGATGTTTTGAAAGAATGTTTCCACAAAGAGGAGCAATAAGTATTCAGATCCTTTACTCAATTAAAAGTGGTCCTGAATTCAAAATATTACCTTATCTTGCTTATCATTACTGATGAATGGATATTTAAGCAGCAGTTTAATGCTGCAGCTGGTCGAGGAGGCGCTGTTTAACTCATTAAAATCCTGTTAGGTGGTTTTGTCTGAGATTTATAAAATGGTCTTATGTTTTATATGTCAAATTTTAATCTGTAAACGTAACCGACCAATACTGGAATCTTGAGGCTGATACCGACATAGAGGTTAAAGGACATTTAAAAGATCAGCTAGTAGTCTTTTTACAACATTAACAAATAAACATTTTTGAATGGATTTCTTTTTCTTTGTAAGAATTATTACCTTGTGTGTGTTACATTTTATAGTTAATAAATAAACTTGTTTGTGCTCTTTGATGGACAAACTACTGTTTGTAATGGCTACACTGCTTCTAAATTACCTAAGACATATATCTGCAATTTCTCAGTAGATTGTGATATGATATATATTGGCAACCAGCTAATAGGCCAGTTTATCTACTTTATCAATGTATTGGTCTAGCTGCACTTGTAGCTACAGCTGTAAGATAAATGTACATTTACATTTACATACACATAAATGTAGTATGTAGTACTTCAATATTTGCCTCTGAAATGTAGTGAACCAGAAGTTAGCAGAGCAAATGAAGAGTTAAGTACAAATCCGTCAGCATTGTAGAGGAGCCTATTTGAGAAGGATAAATGTAGTTTAAAGCAGGTTTCACCGCCCGTGTAAGGAGATTTGTCCTCAGGTAAGTAAGGCCACTTCTTGACACCTGTTGGTTCACATCTGGAAACACGTGGGGTGGTGTGTGTGTGTCGCTGTCAGACTCAGCGATCAGCGTCAGCCACAGCGTTTACATCTTATGTGAGTTGGAATCACGGCACAGCATAAAACACGTACAGGAAGAGACAACAACGTTTTAGGCGGTCATTCGCCTACCTGTTCACTGCTCGCCTTTTTAACTTGACAGATGCAAACGCCGCACGTCTCCCATGTCAAAGTTAGCTTGAAGCGTCCCTCCGTGGGGTAAAGTTTTTCATCACACGTTTAAAACACAACCGGTTCGGTTTCAACAGTGGAGTGAAGTATTTTCACCTCTCGTCGGTCGTCGGCTCAATGGCAGATGTTTTAATCCAGGGAGAGCTCACATCCTTTCCTGCTTCGGTGACAGCCGAAGTTTAAGGGAAACGTTCGCCCGCAGTTTTTCTCTCTTTGTTGACCAAAAAAAGAAAACAAAACTGCTCAATCGTATCACAACAAGTTATCTTATGTCTAAACGTGAAAATAAAAAGAACTGACAGTTGTGTTCCAGCAGGGCGACAGAACAGCGGGCTGGAGCCTTTCTCATCTCGGTCCAAATCTGCGCTGATAAACCGACAACACGAAGCGTCGTCGTCGGCTGGGAACCAGACCACACTCCTTCCGCTTCACAAGTGAACGCTTTCTGCAAGTCCTCTACCACTAAGCAAGCACTTTTTGTTGTTGTTGTCTCTGGTCCCGATCTTAAGGCAAGATTACATCGTTTTTAAAAAGTATACACAGTTCTGTCCCACCCCTTATTGTCCCGTACAGAGTCTGCTCCGGCTGGAATGTGTTCTCATAACGGTTTTCCTGTTTCTCGCTAAACCTCAGATGTTCTTTTTCCCCCTGTGGACTGGTGTCTGCACTGCACTGCCAGGAATGTGTTTCAAAGACCCCTATGATACAATCACATTTCTGTTAGTAAAAAGGACTACATAGCATCTCACAGAGGTCAATGGAGGCTTTATCATGCATTTTAGCAACCCGATGATCCCCTCCAGACGTTTATTAAAAACATATAAAAATACTTATTTTGGAATAATAATTTAGTTAAATTAACTTGTTAAAGTTACATATAGGACATACTGTTCTTAATATTATGTCTACTCTTTGTCTTGAAAAGCTATTAAAATGCAATACTTTTCTGTTTCAAAAGTTCAACTTGCACTAACTGATTTTCTTGCCGCGGAAACAAGCTACGAAAGAAACATTGACATATCAGGTACATTTAAGCTAATACTGTCAACTGTTAGCAAACACCTGCTTACACATCCAACAGCTACGGACCAACATAATCATTCATTTAAAGGCACATTTCTATCCACCTGTCCAATGTCCAATAGTCTCTTTTTGCTCTGTTTTTGGTCTCTACCGCCTCCAGATGACAAAATCTGGCTCTTTAGCTGATAAATCCTCTATGTTCACAAGCCAGTCGTCAACTTTGTCGGTCAGCTGAGCAGGTAGTTTAGCTACAGTGGGTATTTGGAGCATTTTTGCTGGAAACGTCTGCCTGTTGTAGCCAAACCCATGCAGGCTATGAGAGCAGTGAGAGTGAACACCACCTGCAGATTCAGGTGATAATTCTCTGTAGGTTCTTCATTACGGGCTGCCCCTTTCACTTTGTTTTCACATTGTCATTTGATATTATAAAAATATTGATTAGACACTTCAACTGCCAGCCACAAGATGTTTTCTACTTCACTTAAAAGTCCATTCCCAGTGTATGTGCAACAGAGGTTTCACATTTCCACATCACACTTGCATATTGCACAACTGACATTCAACTAGTGATTTTAATGTCATAAAATCTTTCCCCAAATACAAGTCATAAACTCAGAGTTAAGATAAACACATAAAACCTTCCACCTTTGGCAGATGAATGTGAAAACATCTTTCTAGTGTCAGACTCCACACATACATACATACACATACAGTCGAAGGGGATATTCATTTTTCTCTTGAGAAATGACTTTATCATGCTTGTCTAATGTACTTGATGAGAAAAGCTTACATATCCCCTCAAATTGAGGATAACACAATGATTCTCAAGTGCCTTTCTGTTACAGCAGTTGTGGCAGTCAAAGTGTGGCTTAATGGCAAATACAGTTGTCTCTTGGATGCCAGACAGACTCTGCTGTGTGAAAGCCCTTCATTCAGCAGAGCCTGAGAGAGATGTCTTCATGTCTGTAATATAAATTCCCCTCCTTGTTCTCAGGCTCTGTAATCTCTCAGTTTTTTGGCTTGCGGCTGAAGAAACAGCTGGAAGCTCTCACATCAGCTGTCATGAAGAGAGCAAATTGTTGTTCTTTTAAAAAAATCTGCACTTATTTGTTGTATAATCTACTAGAGTAGAGGAAATGGGATATTGCTTCAACAGACATTTTTTCATAATGTGAGTTTTCAAGAGCAAATCCTCGATAAAGAGAAGTCTTGTTTTACTCCCACTTTAATACTATTAACTAGTCAATGTTTTTGCTGGACAACATGATACACAGCACCTGATGTCAAAATGTAAGGTTTAATTTAGTTGTATTTGTGCTTCACAGTGTTATACCTAATTTGGTCCAGTCTATGTTACAAACTTTATGAGGATATGTGAACATATGTGTACAGTAAAGAACCTTCATAGACATGGTTCAAGTTAAATGTGTTCCTTCATTGAACTCTAGAGAGGTATTTACCGTAGCGCTGACCTCAAGTGGTCAAGTTCCCCCATGTGAAGAGGAAGTAGACCATGACACTGAAAATGTAATCTGACAATCTTTCACTCTTAGAATGACCAACTGTTACATGACAGCCATAAAACTGATCTGTTTTCATAGACATCTTGAACACACCAAAATAGCCATTTGATTTTATGTTACAATACAATGTACAATATAAGCAAATTGTTATGTAATGATACTGCACACTGGATTAAAAGATTACAAATCAGGATTCAAAAGCCACCCCATGCCACTCAAGCGAGCATTAAAGGCTTCCTTAAGAAGCTCAAAGAAGAGTTACGTGCAAGACAAGAGGTTCGTCAGTTATATACATGCCTTTTAAGGAAATGTTGGGGGAGTTGTGTAAGAGCAGTGTTCTATACAGTATTGTGGTACCACTTAATCTGATAAAGGTATGGCACAGTGAAGTAAAACAAACGCAGTTGCAAAGGTCAGTAAATTTAATCCAAGTTTGCATACAAACACATATTTTCACCTGTCTCCAACTTTATCAAGGTGTAGAAGACCTGAGGTTTCTGAGCCTTCTATTTTCTTTGTAAGAGCAATATCTGAATATATAATTGTTTTAGTTAACACATTTAAATATATTTTGTTAAAATTGATGTATTGCAGTCAGAGCTGTATGGGCTATTAGTTAAGATTTTAGCAATTACCAAGTACCACGACAACTCAAAATCCCCCAATGCAAGCTGGATCCCAAAAGAGATTTCTTGCCTTGATAAATGCTTAATGTGTAATGGCCAACGTGCTATCAACAAAACATTTCCTGAGTAACATTATGTACAAATAGTATCTTTGCGGTGCATAGGTAACTGTAGATGTGAGGTTTTCTATTGGTGTCTAAAAAATATTGCAAATATTAATTCTGGTGGCCAAGTAAAAGCCCATCAAACATGGTACATTAAGCACTGGCAGACTAAAGACCACTGAGCAGTTTTTCTCATGATCAGACTCAATGTTGCAGAAGGCTAAGTTCCTTTTTTCTGTATTTTTTTTATGAACGCTAACATCATTTACATGCCACAGCCAAACAGTTTGAAGTCTTACAATTCTGTCAAAAAGACATAAATAAAAAAGACATAGTATCTAGTAGACAACATGTCACACTTATGTCACATGCACACAGTGACGTCTGGATAACCTTTATAGAAGAAGAATGAAAATAAGTATTTGATAAAACTCAAAATAGGGACTGATTTGATTCAGAAAATTCAGTAAAATGTTTATGCTCTTTTAAAAAATGTTTATGAGTTGTCGAACTGTTGCATAACCCTGTTTAATAAACTGTCTCTTTAAGCATGAAGATGTTAAGTCTCTTTTCACCAACATCACACACACTTGCCATCATTAATTGATTTGCCAAAGCCATTGCTCCCATATATACACAGTATTTGCTATGCTTTGGTGATCTGCAGATGAATACCATGATGGCACACTGTTTGGAAATCGTAACATCCTCACAAATGTACAGTGTTTAAAAAATTAAATAATGTCATTGCATATGCCTGCGATCAGTATAACTTTGCATCCCCATGAGACTTAATCTACCAATCCACCAGGTAAGAGTTCGGAGGGCAGGAATAAGAAGCAGCCATGCTAAGTCATCACATTTTTCTCCAAAACCAAATAACATTTGGTTAACATCATTTTAAGCTTTCCATATATGCTGAAAAATCACATCTAGAAAATTCAAGTCACTCCAGTTTTCTCTTGCTCATCCTAAAACAAAGTTCAAATCCATTCTTGGGTTTTAATGGTCAACTGGTCACTTCCAAACTTGTTTTGCAATTCGTTTTTATTTGTTAAAACTGGCCCCAGCGTCACTGTAATCACACGCTCATCCCTCACGCATGGCGTTATTGCAGTGAAATACCCAGCGGAAATAATTTTTAGCCTCATTTATGGCTTGATGAACGTTTGGACCCCTTAGATTTTTTATCTTGGTCTTTTTCCTTTTCATACTGCTTCTTCTCTCTCTTTTTCTCCTCCTTAGCCTCCTTGTACTTCCAGATAGGAGGCTCCAGGTAGCCCTTCTGCCTTTTCTTCTTTTTCTCTTTCTTTGGAGTGGGCTCCCCAGATTTTGTCACTTCAATCTTAGGAATACAGCCTGAGGGGAAGATACTGTTCCTATGTGCCATGCTGCGGGGAATGAAACTTCTCATGCCACTTGATGGCATGCCTTCCTGGCAGCATGAGGTCAGAGATACAGAGGTGGCTGACACAGCAGTGGGAGAAGGTGAGGTGATGGGTTCTTTACTGTGGGACACTGTGCTCTCCTCCAGCTCCTTGCTGCTGTGCTTTTCAAGCAGTTCAGGGACAGCAAACCGCCGCTTGCCGATCTCTGGGGGGCTGGAGGGACAGAGTGGACGGCAACCAGTGGCTATCAGGGGACTGTGGATGCTTGTGGTCATCCGCACCATATGGTCCATGACCCCGTTGTCTTGGGGGTCCTGAGGAAATCTGAAAGAAAGGCTGTCTTTTAAGCGCTGCCTCAGCTTTTGACTGGCCGTCTTGGTGCTAGTGGACTTTTGTACCAGTTGCTTCAGCTCAGGCCACTCAGGAATGTAGCTTTCACAGAACTGTTCAGCGACAGGATGAGCCTGCAGGCATCGTAGTCTGTTAAAAGTCTCAAACCTTCCTGTCCTAAGGACCCAATCTTTTAGGCCTCTCCCTTGGAACAGGTCCATTGCATTCATATCTGCACCTGCACATGAAAAGGGGAGACAACAAGAAAACAAGTTGATAATAACTGAATGAATCAATTGGTCGTTGAACTCGGTAAAATTATCCCACCATGCGGTTGGTTTTGGAGCACAAATCATAGTAGTGATCAGAGTAGATGTATAGCATAACACTACCAGAAGTAAATCAGGCCATTTTACAGCCTCATGAAATTTGATATAGATTGCATTTAGGGATAAACAATATACTAAATCCGGCAATTGTAATAATTCAGTTTAATAAGCCATTATTGGAGGAAGTAGTGTCGATTTGAAAACTTTGACAATCACTTAGAATAGTCCATGCTAACTGTCACTGTACAGTTTACACAGGACTCATCCTTGCAGCCAATGCAAAGACCAGATTAGTTCATAGATAAGATGTCCTGATTTACCCTGTGTATCACTTGAATATAACATTTATAAGTTTTAGTATATGATTTCCTGGGCAAGTTCATGCCCACAAAAGTTTTCCCCTAAACCATTACATATGAACCATGGGTGAGGGTCTGCACTAATATAAGAATCTAGGCGAAATGCCTCTCAATAAATCTATTGTCCATGTGTGCACACAACATATGTTCCTCCTATCTGAATTAAGGAAAAATGCTAAGTTTATAGTTTGTCTTACCATGCATTAGCAGGGCGGACACACAGTCCTCACGGCCCTGGAGGCCTGCCTTGATGAGGGCTGTGAAGCCACGGGGATCCCGGACCTCAGTGTCCACATCAGGGTAGTAGTTAAGGATATAGTTTAGAATGGTGATGAATCCTGGGTAGAAAAATAAATGTAAAAAATTATGTGAATATGGTAGGATGGACTTGAGACTAGATGTTGAGGTTATGTGCTTTATATGTCATCAGACATACCTGCCTGGGCAGCAATCATGAGGGCAGTATTGCCATCATTGTCTTGGTGGTTGATGTCTATTAATGGACATGTGTGCAGCAGGCTGACAATGTCTACGAATCCCTTGGTCACAGCCACCATCAATCCATCCTGAGGGGGAACAAGGTACAAATACATTTACCTTCATTAAACTCTAAGTTTATCTTTATATTAGGCACTTTCTGTTGCAGATAAATATACACTACCGTTCAAAAGTTTGGGGTCACATTGAAATGTCCTTATTTTTGAAGGAAAAGCACTGTACTTTTCAATGAAGATGACTTTAAACTAGTCTTAACTTTAAAGAAAT